>JAMPIV010004965.1:0-19640 GCA_024509875.1 Oreohelix idahoensis
GCCTTTAATACTTTATTTTCTTTATTATAATGCTTTTTAGTGTTGCTGGATCATCTGAACAGTGGATCTATGTATCCATTTAACTTGATTGAAGTCTGAGACACCTCCAATCCTGGCTGGGTTCGCACAAAATATGAACTCCAGGCTGGAAAACGTGGCTTTTGTTCGAATTTTATGACGAACAGTACACCACCATAGTTCCTCTCAAGTGGATTTCTCATGAACTTGAAATATTACCAGGACAAAACCTGGAATGAAAAGATATTCGCAAAACTTGTAGGGTCTCTTAGTTTTTCCCTATATACAGACAACATCACGTACAAACATTAAATCAGTCACAGAACAGTTACCTCAATACCTCACAGCCAGTTCAATTTGATTACTCATTTCCTTAATACATCGTATGTTAGATCCATTCGTCCACGATTGTCTTCCATACTATAATCAGGTTAAGTACAAAATAGTAAGTAACATCTTGATTACATCATGTTAATATATCCTTTCATCCTATCTTATGTTCTTGAACAGTGTGTCGTTCCAGTAGGAAATACTCATTCAAATACCCTAACAGACTTACAGTCGTACTTGTGCCATAATTTGCAAATATCCTACACTGTTTCCATTTCTGGCCTGTCGTCTTTAAAACTACACACGTTTGTAGGCAAGTCCGTTACACATTTGGCCTATTTTTTCTTCTAACACATCAGTGAACACATAAGTGGATAACTACAGGCAAACAACATGAATATATACAAATATTTTTATATACGGCTTACCCTCAGGTAAAATACATAAGCTGATACTGGCTTTCAATGGTTCTTTAGGTCTGCTTTAGATACAGGCGGCAAAGACAGTTTACATTTGCGCTCTCCCTAGTATCGCTTATGATTAAAAAATGTTAGTGGCAAGAATCCGCCCAAGTTCAAGGCCTTATATAACTCCGTGCTCGACCAATCGAGACACAGTCAAAACTGGCGTTAGGAATTTACACCCTAAGCGATTTTTAGCCTTCCCGTACAATCTGAATAAGTTTAAATATTTATTATTTTACTTATTTTTGGGCCGATTTCAATTATACAAAGCTCTAATAAAACTAAGAATTGATCTCTATCGTTCTAGCTATTAATATTTTAGTAAGCCCAGTGCATTTAGATCTGTGCATGCTTTAACTAACTAAATTGGGGATTACCCTGAAGTACAATTATCATTAAAACTGATTTTTCTCGTACAATAAAATATTATTATGAGGAAGTCTTTACACTAACCTCTTAAGTAATATCCCCGCTATAATTTGAGCTATTCCTTTCTGTTTACCTATGTTTAGTTTTTAAGAAATAAAATATCTTCGTTCTGTCAAATACACAAAATAAGCCCCTCTATCAAGCATAAAAGAGAGTCCTATACATAAGAGAAAAAGGAGCGATTCTATTGGTTGTTATAATTGTACTGTTTATCTTCAATATTTTCGAGCGGTAAATTTGACGTGTTGTAATACAGACCAAAATACGACATAGCTCCCCCATTTTAAAAGCTTACACCACAGGGTAGAGCTTTCATGTCTGTAGTTACAACCACGACAATATTTAAAGTGAATTTCATTCTGTCTGAGTGTTATCCTGGTTTCCTGCAAGTGGGTGCCTACTTAAGAAATATGTCCCAACGTTCTGCGATCCAGGAATGTATTCAATGGTAAACGAGTAAGGTTGTATGAGAAGATACCACCTTAACAATCGTGCATTACCATATTTTGCCTGGGCAAGAAAAACCAGGGGCTGGTGATAGCTTTGGACCATGAAATGCCTACCATACAAATAGATTTGGAATTTCTTAATTGCCCAAACTAAGGCTAAACACTCTTTTTCTACTGTGGAGTAATTTTTCTCCGCTTTGTTCAATTTGCGGCTGGCATACGCAACTGGGTTCAATTCTCCGTCTGGTGATTGAGATCTTTGCAACAATGTTGCTCCCAAACCCACGTTACTAGCATCCGTTCTCACCACGAATTCCTGGCTCAAATCTGGTAGTTTCAATATAGGCCTACTGGTGAGTTTATGCTTTAGCTCCGTATATGCCTGCTCACATTCTGCTGTCCACTCTATTCTGTCTGGCTTGCCTTTTCTAGTTAAATCCGTCAGAGGAGCAAACACACAGAGTTAAAATTTTTGATATATTTTTGATAAAATCCACAAAGTGGGACAAAGGATCTCACATCTTTCTTGGTTTGTGGTCTGGGTGCTCTCTGCAATTTTTCCAGATTCTTTGGGTCAGGGGTCATGCTACCCTGATATACAGTGTGTCCCAAGAACTCTAGTTCTTTGCAGCCAATATAACATTTAGTGGGTCTAGCAGTTAAATTTGCCTCTCTGAGTCTGTCAAATAACATATCTAGAGATGCTAGATGTTCTTCAAATGTTTCAGTGGCGATGAGGATGTCGTCCATGAAATTATTAATAGTTGGATTTGTCAGGGGATCTAATTGTTTTCTTATCATTCTGGAAAACACACTCGGGACATTCTTCAAACCAAAAGGCAACATATTAAATTCATAATGCCCTTCCGAGGTGCTAAAGGCCAGATATGGTCTAATCTCAGTTTTCACTGGAATCTGATAATATCCCTTACTGAGATCCACCTTAGAAAAATATTTGGCCCTATTCAACCTGGCAAACAGTTGATTAGTATCTGGTAATGGATCCACCTGAGACTCTGTGACAGCATTTATTTTCCTGTAATCTATGCACAATCTATGTTCCCCAGAGGGTTTCCTCAACAATTATACACTGGAGCTATAAGGAGATTCACTATGCGAGATAATACCTTCCTGCAATAAATATTCTATCTCTCCTTTTAAAGCTTGTTCTTTAGCGAATGGAATAGAATAGGCTCTCATACAGATTAGTGTTGGGTCTAGCAATTTCTTATCATACTCCAACAAGTTGGTGGGCCCCGGTTTGTCCGTTAACACGTCTGTATGATTCTCCAGAACCTTCTGAATTTTCTCCCTCTGTCCTTTTGTCAAGTGAGTACTGACTTTTACCTGTGCTGGAGTTTTGCATGGTCTCAAGGGGTATTCATAAGAGGTGAGAGGTTCCCTTTTCATTTCAGTAGCTATGGCCAAGGTCATTAAATGTGCACCTTCCAACACTTTCCTGTCATTATATTTCTTAAGGAGGTTCACATGATAAACTTTTTCCTTTCCCTTTTTGTTTATCTTGTAGTTAGTTCTAGATATCTTTTTTAGAACAGTGTATGGGCCCTGCCAGCCTATCTGAAGTTTATTGCTGCTGCCGGGTAATAGAAGTAACATATTCTCCCCCCCCCCCCGCTAGCTCTCTATCCTTTGCCTTCCTATTATAGTACTCAGCATGTTTCTTTATGGCTTTTCTCAAATTATCGTTTGCTAGTTTCCAGCCAGTTTTTAACCGAGAGGTCAACTCGTTCACATACTGATATGATGAGGTTACAGTCTCTTCTGCTTTCTCATCTGTCCATGTCCTCAATAAGGCTTCTAATGGACTTTTGATGGGCTGACCAAATAACAATGTTGCTGGTGCCATTCCTGTTGAACTATGTGGGACTTCCCTATAAGCAAATAATACCGCGGGTAACTAGAGATCCCATGTATCAGGTTTTTCATGAGCCATCTTTTGCAGGATAGAAATAAGTGTCCCATTGAACCTTTCCACCTGCCCGTTCCCTTGGGCGTGATACGGACTACAGTGAAAGTGCCTGGCTTGGAAGATCCTGAAAACTTCCTCAGTTAGTTTCCCCTTGAACTGAGATCCATTATCAATCAAGATTTAGTGGGGACATCCTAACCTTGTGAATATTGTGAGTAACGCCTCTGCCACATGTTTTGAGTCGATTGATGACATGGCTACTGCCTCTCCCCACATAGAGCAAGTGTCCACTAGAGTAAGAATATAACTGTTTCTCCTCTTGGTTCGAGTGAGAGGTCCAACAATATCCACTGTAATTCTCTCAAATGGAGTTCCCATGATTGGCATTTCTCCAAGAGTTGCAGGTGCAGTCCAATGTTTTGGAGCTACCCTTTGACATTCTGGGCAGGATTTGACATATCTTTATATCTTCAGTTATTCCTGGCCAGAAATAGTGACAAGCTATACGTTGTCCTGTGGCGCTAATCCCCATATGACCACTGAAAGGGATAGCAAGTCTTAACTCCATCACCTTTTCCTTATATGAAGTTGGCAGAACTAGTTGTCCATGACCATTGGATCCTGTTCCAGCTTTTCTATAAAACAACTTATTCTTCATATAAAATTATCCTTTGTTTGGAGGGGTATGGCTTTTTGGTAGTTTTGTAAAACATGGCTGTAATGAATTATCTTCAGCTTGTGCCTTCCTCATCTCCTCTGGATGGGTATTTATTGGGTTTTCTTCCTCCTTCCTTGACTGTGATCTGGTCTGTACTGCTGACATAATCACTGGTCTTTTGGGACTTCCCAAAAACACATATCTACGCAACAATATCAGAGAGTAGATTGGTGCATTTATCACTGCTGCTTTAATCACTCCTTCCACATAGTGAGTTTTGACATTTATTCTTGCAATGGGAAGTGTCATGGTTGCTACATCCTTAGTTGCCCCTTGTATCTCCACTGTTTCTGTGGTATATTGATCTGGGTGCACCAGGTTAGAACACACGACTGAGTCAAAATCCAATCCAGTATCATAAAGGCACTTAATAGTGGCATCATTACATACTACTTCTTTACATACAGGGGGATGATGAGGTTCTTGCTGCCCTGTAGACAGTTCCTTCTTTCCTTTGTTTCCTGTTTTTATGCATGCAGCGAAATATGGAGGGTTCTTTTTCCTACAGTCTTTAGTATGGTGATTATTCATCTTACAAATTTTACACCATTTTCCTTCTTGTCTGTAGGGTTTCTTTTCCTGTACCTGAGGGTCCCTTTCTCTTTGATCAAATCTAGGCCTGTCATAACCTTGTTTGAATCTATGTGGTTGATCCCTATTTTCGAACTTATTCTGGTTTTGTGGGGTTTTATTATTATCTGCTTGTTTCTTTTTAACTCCAGCTACTTCTGACTGAGCCGCTTGATATCTCTCAGCAACAGTGAGAATCTCCCCAAACCTCTCTGCACCTTGTTCCATAAGAAAGTTTCTCATGTCTGGAGGCATGGACTCTCTTACCTGCTCCATCATGACCATTTCTTTTAGGTCTTGGGTTTTGCCCAGAACAGTCCAATTCTCCAAGTAGGTTTCTAGTCTTGTAGAGAATTGGTGGTAAGTTTCTCCAGACAGCAGCTTGGTAGTTCTAAATTTCTTTCTATACAATTCTGCATTCTTCTCATACCTAACTAACAAGGCTTGTTTTAAGAGTTCATAATCTTCTTGGTCTTCTCTACTTAATTTAGAAAAAACTTCATAAGAAGTTCCTCTCAGCCCTTGTGATAATTTTAGGCTCCACCTCTTTCTCAAGGCCATAGTTAGTAGCTAATCTCTCGTACCTACTTAAAAATGATTCAATATCATCTTCCTTCTCCACAAATGGGTCCAAATGGAAATTCATGGCTGAATTTGAGGCGCCTTGACTTGCACTAGTGTCAGAGGTAGTTGGGCTGCTTCCATTTACTGCAACAGGTCCTTGAAGTTCCAGCGCTTTCAACCTCAACTCATGTTCTCTTTGCAACATCTTTTCCTCTTTTTCAGCCTCCATTTGTAATCTTTTTTCCTCTTTCTCAGCCTCCATTTGCAATCTCTTTTCCTCTGCCTCCCTTTGCAATCTCTTTTCCTCTTTTTCAGCCTCTATTTGTAATCTCTTTTCCTCTGCCTCTAATTGTAATTTCATAGCTTCTTTATCTGCTTCTAATTGTAATCTTCTCTCTGTTTGTAACCTCTTATCTTCTCGGTCTATAAATTTATCACACTCAGTAGTAACGTACTGAATAAGAGCGTCCCCACTTAATCCAAAATCTTTTGCCGACTGCACTGTAGCAGATCTAAATTTTGCCAAGTCTGCCATTGTCTATCAATCTTATCACTAAACAAATTATCAATTACAGTATGAGATCAACCAAAATAATAAACAAAGTAAATTAACTACACCACTGTCAGATCATCCAGTCACCACAATTTGGTTAGATTTAGGAATGTGAGCAGGCATATACGGAGCTAAAGCATAAACTCACCAGTAGGCCTATATTGAAACTACCAGATTTGAGCCAGGAATTCGTGGTGAGAACGGTTGCTAGTAACGTGGGTTTGGGAGCAACATTGTTGCAAAGATCTCAATCACCAGACGGAGAATTGAACCCAGTTGCGTATGCCAGCCGCAAATTGAACAAAGCGGAGAAAAATTACTCCACAGTAGAAAAAGAGTGTTTAGCCTTAGTTTGGACAATTAAGAAATTCCAAATCTATTTGTATGGTAGGCATTTCGTGTTCCAAAGCGATCACCAGCCGATGGTTTTTCTTGCCCAGGCAAAACATGGTAATGCACGATTGTTAAGGTGGTCTCTTCTCATACAACCTTACTCGTTTACCATTGAATACATTCCTAGATCGCAGAACGTTGGGGCAGATTTCTTAAGTAGGCACCCACTTGCAGGAAACCAGGATAACACTCAGACAGAATGAAATTCACTTTAAATATTGTTGTGGTTGTAACTACAGACATAAAAGCTCTACCCTGTGGTGTAAGCTTTTAAAATGGGGGAGCTATGTCGTATTTTGGTCTGTATTACAACACGTCAAATTTACCGCTCGAAAATATTGAAGATAAACAGTACAATTATAACAACCAATAGAATCGCTCCTTTTTCTCTTATGTATAGGACACCCTTTTATGCTTGATAGAGGGGCCTATTTTGTGTATTTGACAGAACGAAGATATTTTATTTCTTAAAAACTAAAGATAAACAGAAAGGAATAGCTCAAATTATAGCGGGGATATTACTTAAGAGGTTAGTGTAAAGACTTCCTCATAATAATATTTTATTGTACGAGAAAAATCAGTTTTAATGATAATTGTACTTCAGGGTAATCCCCAATTTAGTTAGTTAAAGTATGCACAGATCTAAATGCACTGGGCTAACTAAAATATTAATAGTTAGAACGATAGGGATCAATTCCTAGTTTTATTAGAGCTTTGTATAATTGAAATCGGTCCAAAAATAAGTAAATAATAAATATTTAAACTTATTCAGATTGTACGGGAAGGCTAAAAATCGCTTAGGGTGTAAATTCCTAACGCCAGTTTTGACTGTGTCTCGATTGGTCGAGCACGGAGTTATATAAGGCCTTGAACTTGTGCGGTTTCTTGCCACTAACATTTTTTAATCATAAGCGATACTAGGGAGAGCGCAAATGTAAACTGTCTTTGCCGCCTGTATCTAAAGCAGACCTAAAGAACCATTGAAAGCCAGTATCAGCTTATGTATTTTACCTGAAGTTAAGCCGTATATAAAAATATTTGTATATATTCATGTTGTTTGCCTGTAGTTATCCACTTATGTGTTCGCTGATGTGTTAGAAGAAAAAATAGGCCAAATGTGTAACGGACTTGCCTACAAACGTGTGTAGTTTTAAAGACGACAGGCCAGAAATGGAAACAGTGTAGGATATTTGCAAATTATGGCACAAGTACGACTGTAAGTCTGTTAGGGTATTTGAATGAGTATGTCCTACTGGAACGACACACTGTTCAAGAACATAAGATAGGATGAAAGGTTATATTAACATGATGTAATCAAGATGTTACTTACTATTTTGTACTTAACCTGATTATAGTATGGAAGACAATCATGGACGAATGGATCTAACATACGATGTATTAAGGAAATGAGTAATCAAATTGAACTGGCTGTGAGGTATTGAGGTAACTGTTCTGTGACTGATTTAATGTTTGTACGTGATGTTGTCTGTATATAGGGAAATACTAAGGGACCCTACAAGTTTTGCGAATGTCTTTTCATTCCAGGTTTTGTCCTGGTAATATTTCAAGTTCATGAGACATCCACTTGAGAGGAACTATGGTGGTGTACTGTTCGTCATAAAATTCGAACAAAAGCCACGTTTTCCAGCCTGGAGTTCATATTCTGTGCGAACCCAGCCAGGATTGGAGGTGTCTCAGACTTCAATCAAGTTAAGTGGATACATAGATCCACTGTTCAGATGATCCAGCAACACTAAGAAGCATTATAATAAAGAAAATAAAAGTATTAAAGGCTTAAAGTAAATTTCTTATAATACAGACTGGTTAGAGACTGCAACATTATAACATGATGATTCACAGAGGACCATATTCAACTCCTATTATGTTACCAGCAAGGGACGTTGATATTAAGATTGTGAGTTAGGGAATGAACTGAAATTACTTATATAAATAAATATAAAAGCATATTATTGCCTTTTTATGGAGAACATTCCATATTATTTATTTCATTTTGTAAATACCTTATAACCTGATTTTAAGTTTTCCTAACCAGAAGAAAACAGGTTTAGGAACAATAAATTGTAAATACCTTCATTCAGTCTTACTTAATTATTCTAATTAAGTTAATGTTCTGTTTGATAGTTATTACATATAACTAATTTAATTTTCCCTAGATAATTAGCCACACAAACAAATATATAACCATTACTCATTTTGGGATCTGGAGAGGTAGAAAATAGATCTACAGAACCTAACACTATCATCATACCTGTAGATTTACATAGCTTGACCCCACCTTGATGTCGATACACCCTTACTCTTTTCAGAGAAGGGGGTATTTCTTTTAAGATCTCTGATCTGGCACTATCTTGGTATCATCTGATACACCTATTTGTCCCACAACGGGCTGATCACCCGTTTGCCAGTCACTTCGATTACGGAAACAACAGCAAATGGGTTGATTTGCCGTTGCCCTAAAGACGCCACTAGGCGTGATGGGAAACAATGGCAAAGAAAACCTATCTGCTGTTGCCCTAAGACGCCACTAGGCGTAATGACCACTGACTGCTTTGACGGTCGGTGGCTAAGGACGGAAGAAGAAAGAAGACCTATTTGTCCAGGATATCTTTAATTTTAATAACATCTGAACCTCTCGCGACAGCTACCAACTTTTAAATAATAATTGTGTACATTTTTGGTAGTACGTTTTTTTTCTTCCTAGATTTGATATTCTGTTCATCTCATCTCATAATCGAAACCTCTTCTACCCCGTGAAACGAGGTGCAAAGGGGACCCAAATGCACAAAGCACATGGGTGGGACATGTAATCGAAGTGACTTGGCAAACAGGTGATTAGCCCATTGTGCCCGAACTTGCCCTCATGTGTACTCATACGCTATAAAACCTCCTGACCACCGAGACGTCATTCCAGCCAAAATGAACAGAGCCTCATATACCCGAAGGTTTCGAGGGGTGTCCTTCCTCATCTGCACAAAGGAACAGAAAATCAGATTGATCATGTATGCATAAACAAGAAATTTAGATCATCATTGCAGGATGTAAAGGTATATAGAGGAGCAGATGTGGCATCAGATCACCACCTTCTGATAGCCAAAGTAAAAATAAAACTCAAGAGATATGCAACAATGTAAAATTATAGACAACAATTCAACCCGTTTGATCGCGGAATTTGCAAAATCGGTGAAAAAAATAAAAAACATTCACATCTCAGGATTCTGGTGTTACCATCCTGTGAACACTTTTTTTAAAAAAGGTCGATGTTCAGGTGTTACTATCCTGTGTACACTTTTTAAAATAATTCTGGTGTTACCATCCTGTGTACCCTTTTTTTAAAGTATCTTCAGGTGTTACTATCCTGTGTACACTTTTTAAAATAATTCTTGTTACCATCCTGTGTACACTTTTTTTTTTTTTCTATTTTAAGGGACGGAAATAATTGGGGTGTTACCATCCTGTGTACTCTTATTTTAAAAAAGGAGACTTTGAAATAATTCAATAGGACTGACCACATTTGAGTTGAAGATTCTTATTTTCGTATTGGATCCGATTTCTTTATATCTCCATATATTTCCCAATGCAATAAAAGCTCCTCTTGCTTTTTGTATTCTTAGTCACTGTCTGTCCCTCCAACTTTGTCTATATTGCTGCCAAGAATTTTCCCTTCTTAGGTAACTTTACCAGATATCCTTCCTTCCATTCTGCTGGTATCTCTTCCTTTTCCCAGACTTTACCAAGTAATTTATATAACATATCTGTAGCCGAGTCGATATCTGCTTTGATGGCCTCTGCTGGAATGCCATCAGGTCCAGACGCTTTTTCATCTCTTAGAAGCTTTATGGCTTTCTTTATTTCTTCCTTCGTTGGTCTTTCACCGTTAATTTGTAGCTCTGCTTCTGCTGGCTGGATGTCCGGGGGGTTTTGTAGAGCATCTTCTGCCTCTCTTGCCAACTCCTCAATATACTTCCTCTTGTCTCTTTTGATACTTCTTTTTACTTCTTTGTTTGTTTCTGTGGCCTCTGCTTGAGCCTTGGCTTTGGAACTTCTGATTTTGCTTGTCCTGCGATCTGTGTGGATTTTTTAATTGAAAAATAAAGCAGCGAAGCTAACGCAAACAATCTTTTTTTCTAGTTATGTAGGGCCGACAGAATATTATGACATTAATTTATTGGAATATGGCAGCTTGTGTACCCTGACAATCTCCAGAGCTATGCCAGTGGGAGTTTTACTCCTGGTAGGTTCAAGCAAGCTGAACTGGTCTGCGTGGGTAGGGGAAAGACAAAAGCTGGTACCCTGGTCCTCCAGGTTGGGGGTTTTAGCACATGGCCAACACCCCTGTCTATGTAAAAAATCGCACATGTTACGGAAACGGCAATATATGAAAGCAGTTTGATGCGGGACGGACATACGGAGTCTCAGGCTCGTATGACTGACAGTGGTGAAAGCCAAAAGGAAGCCACTGGCATGAAAACGGATGCCCTGACCGCAAAACACGAAACCAAAATTGGGTTTTGGAACGTCAGAACTATGAATGAGGCAAGAAAGCTCAGACAAATTACAGCAGAGATGGTGAATTACAAATACATATCCTGGGAATAAGCGAGCAGCCCGCAGGCGACCTTTGTCTTTACTGACTGTGTGTGGTACACCACTCTGAGTGGAGACCTCCCAGTACCAAAGACTGCTGTGCCTGTCTTCAGATTTGCTCCTTTCCTCAGACCTACGGGTCTTGAGAGTTCCTCTATAAATGCCTTTGTGCAGATGAGGAAGGACATCCCTCGAAACCTTCGGGTATATGAGGCTCTGTCCATTTTGGCTGGAATGACGTCTCGATAATTCGAAGGTTTTATAGCGAATATGAGTACACATGAGGGCAAGTTCGGACACAATGGGCTAATCACTTGTTTGCCAAGTCACTTCGATTACATGTCCGCCCATGGGCCTTGTGCACTTGGGTACCCTCTACACCTCGTTTCACGGGGTAGAAGAGGTTCCGATTATGAGATGAGATGAGATGGGAATAAGCGAGAGCAGATGGACAGGGATGGGGAGAATAAAAATAGCTTCAGGGGAAACAGTACTTTATTCTGGTAGAGAGGATGGTCAGCACAACGAAGGTGTAGCCATTATCCTGAAGAAAGGAATGGAAAGATCTTTACTGGAATGGAAACCCATTAACAACAAACTGATAAGAGCAAGACTGAGAGGGAGATTCACCAACACCACAATTATACAATGGTATGCACCAACAAACGACAGCGATGAAGAGATCAAGGACGAGTTCTATCAACAGGTACAAAAGGAAATGGACACTGTACCCAGGTACGATCTTATTATAGTAATGGGAGACCTAAATGCGAAAGTTGGAACACACAATAAATATAACGAAAGAGTAATGGGGAAATCCGGCAGTGGAACTGTAAATGAGAATGGGGACAAATTAATAAGCTTCTGTATTAACAACCTGGTCACTGGATGAACACCTTTTCAACACAAAGAAGTGCACAAGTTAACATGGGAATCACCAAACGGACGAGACAGAAACCAGATAGATCACATAATGATCAATGGCAGATGGAGACATGCACTACAAGACGTGAAAGTAAGAAGAGGCGCAGATGTGGGAAGTGATCATTACCTAGTAGTAGCAAGACAGAAGGTGAAACTCAGAGCTGCTGGACCAGTTGCAGTCAAACAGAAAAGATATAACATCACGAAACTTAAGGACCCCCTCACCAGAAAAGCGTTCGTGGTCGACGTAAAGAGGCGATATGAGATTACCAAAAGCCAGGAAAGAAAAGAGATCGATGATGTTGACCAGAGATTCAACACCATCTCAACAATATACAAGGAAAGCAGCAAGTCATGCTTGGGATTCCAGGAAAGAAAGAACCAAGACTGGATAACACCAGAAACGCTAAACACCATAACGAAGAGAAAGGAAACGAAAAGAAAGAAAACAGAAGCTAAATCCCCCAGGTTAAAGGCAATATATAGTGAACAGTACAGTCAGCTGGACAAGGAAGTAAAACGTCAAACCCGTGCTAACAAAAGGACATTTCTGGAAGACCTTGCAAGACAGGCAGAAGAGGCAGCACTGAGAAATGAACAAAGCACAGTTTATAAAATAACTAAAACTATCAGTGGAAAACGAGGTGCAAAAAACATAACGTTAGTAAGAGACAAGCAAGGAAATCTCATCACCACAGCACAGGGGCAGGAAACAAGATGGGCAGAGCACTTCAGAGAAACCCTGAATAAAGAACCACCAGATACTCAGCTGAATGTTCCTGAGGCTCAAAGTGACTTAGACGTAAATACAGACATTCCACGAACAGAAGAAATCATCACAGCTACCAAAGGGTTAAAAAATGGAAAAGAGCCTGGTCAAGATATTCAAGGAAGACCGTGAACTAGCAGCAGAACTATTAGAACCACTATTTGCACAAGTCTGGGAAACTGACACAACACCAACAGAGTGGAGTAAAGGAATAATTGTCAAATTGCCCAAGAAGGGCGACCTTGCAGACTGCAACAAATGGAGAGAAATTACTCTCCTCTCAGTTCCCAGCAAAATACTAGGCAGGATAATCATCCAGAGAATTTCAAAAGCAGTTGACCATAAACTGAGGAAAGAACAAGCGGGCTTTAGAAAGAACAGAAGATGTGCAAATCATATATTCACCCTCAGGAACATTATAGAGCAGTGCTCAGAGTGGCAGAGACAGCTGTACATTAACTTTGTTGATTTTGAAAAGGCTTTCGACAGCATACACAGGGACAGCCTATGGAAAATTCTGAGGGCTTATGGAATTCCCAGCCGCATTGTTTCCATCATAAAAAGCCTCTATTCTAACTTTACGTGCAGTGTTGGATTGAGTAATGTAACTTTCGAAGTGAAAACAGTAGTACGACAGGGATGCCCCTTATCAACAACATTATTTTTGACAGCCATACATTGGGTGATGCGCCAGACAACAGTAGGCAGTCCAAGAGGAATTAGATGGACGACGTATTCTACACTGGAAGACCTGGAATATGCTGATGACATTGCACTACTCGCGCATTCACGTCAACACTTTCAAGACAAAACCGATAGACTGAATAAGTATGGCCAGCAGGTTGGTCTAAACATCAATCTGAAGAAGACAGAGGTCATGACACTACATGTGGGCAATCCTGAGCCAATAACAGTAAGGAACCAGAAGTTAGAACAGATAGACACATTTACTTACCTAGGATGCATAGTAACACCTGACGGCGGAACAAGCAAGGACATTAACAACAGAATGAATAAAGCGAGATGATTCGAGTATGTCTTTGTCACAGTTTTGCCGCTCAAGGTGAGCGATAGTCATTGCAGTTCTATCAGTGTAAGTCATACTGTCGTGTAAGATACTGATATATTAAGTTGTTGAGGCATTTCATTATTTTATTGTATTTCATACGTTTGTTTGTCGTGTGAGGCCTGATTGTGTGTGCATAATTATTAAAGGGAAGTACCTGTAGAAGGTGTTGATTTTCTTATGTCAGCCATTGTGGTGTGGTCGTACCGATAGAAGAACGAGCCTTATGTATTATTATAATTCCACATTGCAGTGGTGCTACCATAGTAAATAGCCATCTGACAGCTGGGGAGCTCTTGTTCATTTTTTAAAGGCCTTGTACCTATATTTTCATTATAAAGGCTAGAAGTTATGCACACAGATTGATAGATGATGATAGTAGCATTGTGTTCACGCCTTCAGGTTTCACAGCGTGCACTGCAGTGTGTTATTTTGGTTAGTCAGTAGGCAGTGAACTGTTTACGTTCTGGGGTTACCCGCTAGCGGTAGTTGACCTTGATTAGAAATAGTTCACAGTGAAAGGTTGGAATTGTCAGTTCAGAGAATGTTTGTCATGTACTGGGTTCGACACTGTTTTTGCAAGTTAATTTTGTGCTAGGGTGGCAAGTATTGATAGAAGCTGTGTCAAAAGTGATAGAATAAGGTTGCAGCTGGCGTCTGGCATTACAGTTTGAGATATTACAAGGTGCACTT
The DNA here is from genome assembly GCA_024509875.1 of Oreohelix idahoensis. NCBI lineage: Eukaryota > Metazoa > Mollusca > Gastropoda > Stylommatophora > Oreohelicidae > Oreohelix > Oreohelix idahoensis. The sequence continues at coordinate 14,476 of JAMPIV010004965.1, forward strand.
TGTAGCTTAGTGCTAGGAAAGTGGTGATCCAGTCGGAGCGGCGGAGGTTAGTGTGACAGGTGGCAGCAGGTGGTTCATGAAAGGTGTAGAGTAGAATAGTTTGGCAATATTTGTCGGTAATAGTTTGGCCCGAGTGACTGACTGTGTGTGTCGTCAGGAGGGATTAGTTCGTCAATATTGGTTGGTAATAGTTTGGCCCGAGTGACTGACTGTGTGTGTCGTCAGGACGGATTAGTTCTTCAATATTGGTTGGTAATATTTGGCCCGAGTGACTGACTGTGTGTGTCGTCAGGAGGGAAGAGAGATCGTCAAGATTGGTGGCATCTAAGGGTGTGTGCAACCCCTCGTATCTGGATACTGGGCTAGATCAATGCAACCATAGTAGATTGGTTCTTGACATCGTTGTTCTTGTAGCCAACCTGCAGCAGTGTCATCGCTCGTATTGCTCTACCTACCTGGAAACATTACCTTCCGGGATTCTTGCCAAGTTCTGTCGTTTTCACGCCATATCGATGTGCCTTTCCAGTGGGAGCCTACCCATGCCTTTTCTGGCCCTAGTACAGCTTGAAGGGATGCCGGTTACCGAAGCCTGCTGATCTGAGGGGTCCTGGACTATACTGTGCTGAAGACTGCTGGGTTCCTGAAGTGTTGCAGTGAAGTGAACTTTGCTTGGATACGTATATAATACGCATCAACGTGCCAAAAGGACATTATTGTAGTATCCGGCACATAGACTTGTGAAGAAGTCTTGTTTTCTGAACATTTTCTTCCCTTGTGTTTTGTTCTTTATCCTCGCTTTTGTGGTAGAAACTTAGTCTGTGTCTTTATATGGTGTTAGTTAGTTAGGTGGGATCTTTCACTCTAAGTTCCTATTACTTGGAGTCTTTATTATTATATGCATAGCAAATCTTAGATATGTTATAGTGATATTATTGCTTATATGTTATTTAGTTTATTTTGATTGGTGTGATTTAGTTGGTGGCTAGTGAAGGAGATAGCCCTCATCACCTCATTGTTAAGTGTAGTTGTTGGTGAGTCTGCTGTGTTTATTATTATATTCGTGTGTTCAAGAGTGGACGGGTGGCGAGTTTAATTCTTCCTTTTCTTACTTGTGGGAAAAGATTGGATTAGACTGATTTCTTCTAGGGTGTAGCTGTGTTTGTTTAGTGGTGGAGTAAGGCAGAAGTGTTTCCTGCGACTGTCCTACTTAACATTCCAAGCTCAGTTTTTGTTAGGTGTACTGGTGTGGTTTGTATTTACATTGTCCTGTACATTCAGTAATTCTTCTGTTGTGTTTAAGTGGTGTGATCTCTCGTTCTTTCTTGCTATCTTGTAAATACGTTAACAGGTATCCCTTGTTTTCGTTCGTCGTCAGTCACGCTTTGTATATATCAGTCTATCCCTGCTCTGATCTTGTCTGTCATCTTATTCCTCGTGACTGGTATTTATCGTAGCGTTTGGTGTGTGTCTTTTCGTCTGTTGAGTGTTAATATTTGCCAGTTGTAAACTTTTGATATTAGGTAGAATATAAAGAATTGAAATACTGCAGTGAGATACTGTAGTGTAGAAGCTGACTAATACGTGTACAGCATGAGTCATAATTCTGTGATTGTTGAAGCAGCTTTTTCTGCATATAAATGCTACAGTTTGTATTCAGTAGCCTGGCCTGGTAATAATATTAGAATAAGTTCCTAGGGATCTGAGGCCCGTTCATTAGCCCGCCCTCACACAGTACACTGGTTAAAATCAATCACAATCCAATGGCCAGTTTGGACAGTTCACAAAACACTTTATTATTTCACAAAGCTCTACTTTGACATCTAAAGAGTATGTTCATCCATAGTATTGTTCCTAGCACGGTCTATACATTGCCGAAGTACCGTCTAGTACTAAGGAAACATGTCGATGACATTTTCACAGCATTTATTAATAAGACATCACTCACTTTCTCATCAGCATCCTCATACAAACTTGCATATATAAACTAGCGTTGACGCACGGAGGTGTATGCGTAACCTATGGATGTTAAAACCTCATGCATGTAGAGGGAATATCATATACTCTTTGGAGCAGAAATACACAGGTGGCTTACACAGTCAAACGCCACATATCGAATGCCGGCAGGGCACGCTATCTTGGCCGACTTTTAGACTTTATCGTCTGCATACATGATCAGCAAAAGTACTGATGTCACTTCCTGAAACCAGGACAACAGTCCATAAACAAATCAACTAGGAAGTGAACATCGACAACCAATGTTATGGAATTTACTCATAACATTTACTCCCCTCTCCCCTTAAATAATGAAAAGGAACTTTTCATTATTTACGTGGCTTAGTCAACAACATCACTGGAGTGAAAAGATGATAACATCCACTTTCACAGTTGGTATGATTCATATAGCACCTAGATCTGTGCTTCATAATTGACAATTAGACACCAAGGTGTGGAATTAAGTAATATAATTACAAAACCCATTGTCTATATAGAAGACAACTCTTTTGACACCAATGTGAGGTCCCCATAGTAAACATCAGCCAACATGTAAAAAGAAATCAATATATCAGTCCAGGCATTCACACCTCGCACCATGTCCAAAACACCTACTGTCAAGTCAAGTAACAGCAGTAACCTAGTCTCTGAATGCAATGCATAAATATAACGTAACAGAGACAATAGATCATATGAGGCAGACAAATCAAATAATAATGAGTGACTGTGACAATATGTCAACATAATAATTACCGTGTGTATATCAGTAATATAGTGTCATGGATGGAACATGTAACTGTAATTGATGACAATAATTATATCATGTGTTGTGAAAATAGATTATATGTTATATCAACACACTACAGTAATGAAGTCCAATGTTCGTGTTACACTTGCGTGATTAAATAAAACTCACCAAAAATTAATTAATTAATGTCAATTAATAGTCACTGTCAATGCTTAAAGTCTATATTATTTGAAGCAAAGTCATTTTGAATAACGAACTTTCATCATGAAGTTCAGCGATGTATGTTGTAATATATTATTTCGAATGTCCGTGATTGTTTACCATGTGATAAGATCATCTTTGAATTCAACTGATTGTTATTATCATGATCTATTTTCCATATAAAATTCGAGAAGTGATTTCTTTGTTGTTTCCCATTCGTTGTAATTACAATAGTCATTTAGCAGTTACTTCCCTTTTTCTGGTTGTAGAAGTCCATTTATTACAAACGTTAATAATTAGTTCAACGAATATGTCTTGAAGGAAGTCGAGTTGCAATCATTATCTGTATGTAAGGATATTCAGTATGCCTGCGGTATGTACGTACTGTTAATGAACCACTATATTCGAGTTAACATACTGAACAGAATGACATATGAGTTCATTTTGAACTTTCAGCAAAACATCATAATCATGTTCCTTGGCGAACTGCTTGTAGTTTTGAGCACTGTTTCTGTAACTGAAGATGTCTTTCTGTAAGTTACTTCGCGGCATTAGTAACATTTTCATCATCTTGAATTGTAACACATGACCATGTCGTTGTGTATGGATTCTTTACTTGTTAAGATTATAACAAAGTATGTATGTAGATTACATATGAGTTTGAGAAACATCAGTAGTATTCACATGTGAGATTGGATGTTTCATGCAGCGAGACAAAACATCAGCCATGACGTTCTGGCTGCCCTTGATAGATTTCATTTCGTAATCGTATGGCTGCCATGCCAAAGATGCTCGAGCCGCTCTTTCATTCTTGAATCGAGCCGTCTTGAGATAAGATAATTCCCGTTGATCAGATTCCAGAGTAAAGCGAGCTCCTAGAAGATATCTTTGCAATTTGGAGAAGCAGAACACCACGGCAAGAAGTTCACGTTCAATGATGAGATATCGTTGCTCCGTGGGAGTCAGTTTTCTGCTTACATAGAGCGTTGGGTGCATACAGTCATCCCATTCTTGCATCAATGAGCCACCAATAGATACATTAGAAGCATCGACCCTGAGGGTAAAAGGTTTGGAAGCATCAATCAATCTTAAAATAGGCATTTTTGAAAATGAACATTTAAGAGCATTTAATAGCAACATCACAAACATGAGTCCAGATGACTCTGTTTGGGGAATCTTTTTTCACTAAAGAGGACAACACTGAAGTTATCTCTGCAAAATTAGGTAAAAACTTACGATAAAAATTGAGTAAACCGAGGAGACTGCAAACCTGCTTCTTAGTTCGAGGGATGTCAAGATTTAAAATCTTAGAGATAGTCGAATCCGCAGGTTTCAACAAACCCCCTCCTACTTTATGTCCTAGAAAGGAAATCTCATTGAATCCTACTCTAGTTTTTGATGGTCGTGCAGAAAGGTTATGTAGGCGTAAAGTATGTAGTAAGGACTGAATACCTACAAGATGTTCATCCCATGATTGATGAAATAAGCAAATATCGTCAATATATGTGATTAAATCTTATCTGTCTCAAAAGAGTCTCCGCATCATGCGAACGAAGATCGCGGGAGCGTTCACCAATCCAAAAGACATGTAATTGAATTGAAATAGACCAAGAGGTGTGGCAAAGGCAGTATATGGCCTAGTTCTCTCCGATAATGGCACTTGCCAGTAGCATTTAGATAAGTCGAATTTAGTGAAAAGGGTAGCAGAAGTTAACCTATCCAGCAAAGATTCTAATAATGGTAAAGGTTCGGCATCCTGAATAGTCAGGGAATTTAACCGCCTAAAATCTATACAAATGCGAATAGATTTATCTTTTTTTTTCTAATGAGCACCATAGGAAAACTATAAAAAGACTGTGATGGAGTAATGGTGTTTAATTTAATCATGTGTTCTATTTCCTCCTTAACCTGAGACTGTAAATGTATAGGTATCGGATAAGGTTTCAACTTGATAGGTTGAAAATCCGTAAGAATAAGTCATGCTCAATGATATCAGTATGTCCTGGGGCATCTGTAAGAACATCAAAGATACTAACAAATTGGCAACTTGTTTCCTCTGATAAGCAGACAAAGTTGGTGAAATAGACACATCCTTCCAACTCTCAGTAGCTAAAACATGAACACTAGGTAACACCACGTGATTCATCTCCATCAGACAAGTCAGAATTTTCCTCCTGTATAACAGCTAAAGAAGAATGACGATTGACAGATTCGTCAAGAACTT
>JAMPIV010004966.1:0-56541 GCA_024509875.1 Oreohelix idahoensis
GGCATCACGCATCAACGGGAAAAACCCATGTGTCCAGCACACTGAGAGTCGTGAGCGTGCTGCAAAATTTTAATTCTCAAATTCTTGGGAACAAGAATCTGAGAATGACTTGACTTAGCGGAGTCTTGCACCATACGTACAAGTACGCCATTCTTCAATGTAATCCAAGATTTACGATTTGTATCCTTATTTTTATCACCTTTTGTTGCAAGAGTGAAGAATTTCTTTAGAGTGAGATCATCTTGTTGCTGTTTTATAAATGAGTCACGAGAAATTACCAAGGGATCATCTTGGTTATGAACTTCATTATCTTCAGTAGATGAAGTTTGAGGCATATTAAGAGCTTGAGCTCTAGTGACTAAGCATTAGCAGTTTGCATATTTTGTTTTTCCCAAACGGAAATTTGTTGTGGAGTGCATTCTTTGACTCCTTGAATACGACCGATGATAAGATCAGCGATCGGATTCGGCAGAAGACATGCGTGTACATCTCCTGTAAAGAAAGGAGTAGCAATCTTAATGATAGCAGTAGAGTATTTCTCTAAGGTGCAGCAAAATGTTACACATTTGACAACTTTTCCAGTGGCACGAGAAGGATCTACAAGTGATTGCCTAACACCAATTGTGGTGCAGCCAGAATCGAAAAGAACTGAGACTGGATTGTCATTTACTAAACCTTTATGTAAGACAAGAGAACCTCTTCCATCATGCGCGACTGACGCAGGAAGAGCGGGAAGAGGATGGCCACAACTTAAAGTGGATACCGTAGTTGGTTCAAATAATGTTTTGCATTGGGGACACTGAGATGCTCTCCCAAAATCAAAAGCGGAACATGCCATATTATTAGCGTCATTATTATCTTTAGTCTGTTTATAGGCTTCATGTGACTCTTGCTGTGCAGAGTTTGCCTGATAATGTGATTTATGTTTTTTGTATAGTGATCTACCTCCATTATTATTGCCTCTGTAATCATTATTATTTCCTCTGTTGTAACCCCTATTTGGGTTTGAGTCATAGTTCTCATGGTTACCATTATCATATTCATTATAATGAGTATCTCTATAACTATGGTCTTGTTGTCTCCATGATGGATGACTTGGATAGTTCCTATAATGACTTCCTCTGCGGAAAATCCTATAATTATGACCACCGCTGTATCGAGGGCTGTCGGCTAGTCTCCAGTTCTTCGCAGAAGAACCCTGAAATGATTGGTTACCTTGGTTTTGATAACTATTATGGTTACCCTTTTTATCAAACCTGTTTTGTGGTCTCTGAAATTTGTGTGAATAATTAGGGTTGTATGGTGTTGCTGAAGCAACTGGCATACTTTCCTTAACCTTAGCATTGCTAAAAGCTACGTCCGGATGTGCCGTGACGTATTGGGTACAATATTCTTCCATTTCTTTTAGTGTCTTGGGTTTACGCTCATGTAGGAATTCAAGGAATGGTTTATTTACACTTGACATAATCTTGTCTCTGAGCAACAAGTCCATAAGGGCTTCATATGTCTTTTCTGTTTTGGACAGCTCAATCCAACGATTAAATGTAAGACGTGTCCTTGCAATGAATTCTGAGAATTCTACCCCTGATTCAGGTACCATTTTCTTAAACAAAATACGGTAACCTTCCTCTGTTAATTGATATTTTCTCAATAAAGCTGCCCTAATAACATCATAATTATCCTTGTCAGTCTCTTCAACCAAACTGAAACTAGTCAGAGAATCACCTTTCAAATTTTCTGATAACTGGTTAGCATATTGTGATTTATCCACATTATGAGCTCGACAAGAGCGTTCAAATCTATCCAGCCAGAATGTTATGCCATCACTGGAAGGATTGAACGCTGGTACCTTGACCTTGTAAGTAAAGGGTTTACCATTACCACTAGAGGACTGATTAACATTACTCATATTTGTCAATTTCAATTTTTCTATCTCAAATGCTAAAAATTCTTTCTTATGTTCATGTTCCATCTCTGCTTTTCTGTCCTCAGCTTCTAATCTTTTATTTTCAGCCTCTATTTCTAGTCTTTTCTGTTCAGCTTCTCTGTCTAATCTCTTTTGTTCAGCCTCAGCTTCTCTGTCTAATCTCTTTTGTTCAGCTCTCTGTCTAATCTCTTTTGTTCAGCTTCTTTGTCTAATCTCTTTTGTTCAACCTCAGCTTCTCTGTCTAATCTCTTTTGTTCAGCTTCTTTGTCTAATCTCTTTTGTTCAGCTTCTTTGTCCAATCTCTTTTGTTCAGCCTCAGCTTCTCTATTTGGTTTTTCCATTTCCATTTGGAATCTCCTTTCGTCTACTTGCATCTGCAATTTCTTTTGCTCAAATTCTAATTCCATTCTTTTATCCTCGGCTTTTTGTTTTTTCTCCTCAGCCTTCAGTTTATCAATTTCAAATTTTTGTGCTTTTTCATATTGACTGGTAGCATACTCCTCCAACTTATCTCCAGTCTTGCCTAGGGATTTCCCTAACTCAATGAAGTAATCTAAAGTCGACATAATGTATACCAATATGTGACTAGATACCTGAAATAGCAATAATGAAATCTATCTCCAAATAACTGGAAACAAGCTCCCTTTATCCCAATCTCTGTGGGAAACAAGCCTTTAAATAAGGTCTTGTATAATCAACTGTGTACCTCTAATAACAGCAATTAATCATCAGTTGATTCTTTCTCATAAGTTCACTACACAGCTAGTAGTGTATGATCAAGTATATTTTATAGTATATGTCAACCACCAACATAAACAAAAGACAATCAAGAAAGACAATACAAAACATTCGCAGAAATCAAATAAGTTAAATAGAAAACTGAAGAAAATAATCACAGAACCTGTGATGATAACCGCGAGGAAATAAACAACACAAATGACGTCACAGTGTATAAATATAAAGTTGTATAGAACTAAATTACAGGAAAGATGAGACCAACAAATACACACAAATCAACACAAAACTAAAGAACAGGAAAATATCACAAAAACGACGAAGAAAAAACGCGTCTTCACAACTAACAGAAATAGCAACAAATTGTCGCTAGCAAATTTTCAATTAAGAAAATTCGCACCTACTGAACGCTATTATAAAACCTCTATGACGTGGTATCTTTTATAATAGTCACCTCACCAACCGCCCACAGAAATATAAACAAATATCACATATAAACATTTAAACATTAAACATAAATACATATATGTCATATAAATGCAATGTAATGTGTTGCAGATAGAAGGCTCAGTTATAATAGTACCGTATTATGGGTAAGTTTCCAATCAAAATAAACTGCCACTTTAATAAATCATATTTCTGTCTTAAACTATTACAAAGTTCAACAATATGTAGCAGAACATAAGAAGATCCACCGATGAAGTGTAAGACCTCTAAGTTCCATAGCACTTCTTGCTAACACAGTTAATTCTTGTAAACAAACCTGCTGTGTAACGCTGTCTGTTCTATAAGAAACGTCAACAAACGCTGATCTAGATACCGTATACGCTGACAGGAAAGGTCATGCTGACATCGACTGTAGAGTTGTACTGCTGGCGTTCACGTGTGTCGTAACAGGCCACAGGGAACGGTCTGGTCTCAGTAGCTGACTTCTCAAAATGTCCACTGTGCAGGTTGACCCAGAAAGCTGGTCCACCACGTTGATAACGACTGCTTTTTGTGATACCACGTTAATAAGGGCTTGATGAGATTAAGTGGTCAACTCAAACCCGGCACAGTGTTGGTCATATAGGTCACCTTGTCCCGGAACGTAATGAGGCCCCGACAAGAATGTATTGTTGACAATGAGTGTTAGTATGAGTGTCAATACGCGAATGCATAAATGGTTCTGTAGAGTTGACAAGTTGGTAATAATGCACTCATACCCTCACGGCTGGAAGTCAATGATAACTGGAACTACTGTAGACGTTTTAGACAGTTTAATGATACACACTCTGACAGCACGGTTGACAGTCATTGGAACAGGTTGACACAACAAATCATTGGATACTTGACAAATGGGTGGCAACATCAATTTGGCAATCTCATAGCATGAAAATATAATCGGACGATAGGAGCAAATATATAGTTATGATAGTCTATCGTCTCATACCTCCACTGACTAGTAGCATCAGTTTGAGTTAACAATAATAATGGTCATCACAATGCTCCCTTACAGACCCTCTGCTGACTACGTCTTTCAGGCTAAGTCTTTTAGGCTTTAGCTTCAACAGAGTCTTTCTTTTAAGGTTGACAATCTCAAATAACAAAGAGTAGACTTCAATGCAATGTAGGTCTTGGTATCGCCATCAGGTAATAAGATATCTCCGTTCTCCGATTGACAATTCAAACAGACCAACAGTGGGATTCAAAATGGCGCCGGTCCCAGTGAGCGGTGTTCATCCAAAAGATATCCTCACTACAAATGAAAGTTCCGTGCATTTGCTCATCTAATGTCTTCGGGTTTTCATTACCCATAAGGAATGTTACATATGTCCACTCACAGTGCTGCTAGTACAGGAATCGTCTACATACGATCCATCAAATATATATATATATATATATATATATATATATATATATATATATATATATATATATATATATATATATATATATATATATATATATATATATATATATATATATATATATGAATGATATGACCTCTATGGCGTCGTTAGGCCTAGGTAAAGTTTTAGAAAATGTTCCTTCTTTACCTTAAGTTCATGAAATACTAGTAACTAGCATACTAACATATATATTCTGGGAGAAGTATCGACCATCATAGTATACTGAGAGAAAACTCCTCTCTTCCCCAGAATCGATCACAATGATGAAAAAACTTCGGACTCTCATTTGTCCGACCGCCTTCAAGATCCGTCCGTTATCACGGAAGCGCCAACGACGACTCATCGTCTCATTGGGCATGCGCTAATGTTAACCTTTCAACTATATTCAAGTGGGGCGACTATATATTTACTTTCACTCGAAGCAAAACATGAGTATTCGCCCTTTGACTAGGGTTCTAATCTCAGACTCAAAATATTATTACCAAATATTTTCAAACATAACAAGTATACAAACAAATAAATATCTTCCTATATATATATATACAGTAGAACTCCATTTATCCGAACCCCAATTATCCGAACATCCAATTATCCGAACACTTTTTCCAGGAAAAAAAAATAAGGCGCCACCAGTCACGTTAGACTACATTTCTGAATCTTTTGATGCGGTAAGCTTCAAATGTATGCGAACAATTTGTAGAGAATGGGATGGGCTAATGGTCGGTCACTTACGTACAGGAAGTCAGTTAGATCATAAAGTCAGTTAATATCTGGTTTACCAATCCAATGTACGTGTGCGTTCTAGGCAGAACACTGGCTAAACAGACAGTTCAATTTAAAATAATTGTGTCTGCTACTACAGCAGAATAATTTTGGTGTACAAGTATTTCTCTGTGCGATATGGCATCTTCCAGTAGGCCTAAAGCATATAAAAGGAACCGCAATCTTTTGTCAATTTAAACGAAAACAGAAATTATCAAGAGACTAGGAAAAGGTGAAACTGTGTCTTCACTTGCGAGGATTTTCAATGTTGGGAAAGTTACCGTCTCTGACATCAAAAGTAACAAGGATAAAATTAAGAGTTTTGCATCGACATTGGATAGTGAAAATGGGTCGAAGAAACGTAAAACCATGAGAAATGCGAAAGATTTGAAATTGGGAGAGGCTTTGTGTATATGGTTTGTGCAAAGAAGAAGCAAAGGAACCTATCTCTGGCTCTCTATTGTGTGAAAAGGCACTTCAGTTCAACAATCAACTTGACGGTCCTCCTGACTTTAAGGCTAGCCAGGGATGGTTAAGAAACTTTAAATCTCGTCATGGCATACGAGAATTGGAGATTCAAGGGGAATCTTTATCTAGCGATGCAACTGCCGCTAAAAATTTTAAAGAAACATTCTTGGCTTATTTTTGGAATAAGGCGGCTATTCACTCGATGATGTGTATAATGCCGATGAGACTGGCTTATACTGGAAATCATTGCCTCAAAAATCACTTGCATCTCAGCGCGAAGCAGCTGCCCCTGGGTTTAGAAAGTGCAAAGAGAGAGTAACAATTTTGGTAGCCGCGAATGCCAGTGGAAGTCATCGTTACCGGTGCTAATGATCGGCAAAGCCAAAAAACCACGTTGTTTAAAGAATGTGACATGTCTCCCATTGTGCTACAAAGCACAGAAGAGTGCTTGGATGAATAGTGAAATATTTCTTGATTGATATACAAATCAGTTCATCCCAAATGTGAAGAGGTTGAGAGAACAAGAAAAGAAAACTGGAAAAGTAATTCTTCTACTGGACAATGCATCATCTCATCCAGAGACGGATACATTGAATGCAGTTGATGCAAATTTTAAAGTAATTTTTCTGTCTCCCAATGTAACAGCACTGATTCAATCAATGGATCAGGATGTTATAGCAAAGCTTAAAAAGATGTACAAGAAGAAAGTCCTGCGTCGTTTATTGTTGGCTGAAGATAAAGAAAGTGTGGTGGCGTTTTCCAAAAAGCTTAATCTCAAAGACTGCTGCTATATGTTAGCTGATGCTTGGACCACCCTGTCACAAGATAATCTCAACAAGGCTTGGAATAGATTGCTTGGGAAAGAAGGAGGAAATGAAACTACTGCAGTGGACACAAATGATGATTGCATAAATGAAGTTGTGGAACTGTTTCAAGCAATGCCCGGATTTTTGGACTGTAACAAAGATGATGCACACATGTGGCTAGAAGATGATAATGATTCTGGTTTTCAGTTTTTGAATGACGAAGAAATTTTGTCTTTTGTGCAAGAAGAAAAACAAATACATGTAGTGACCGATGATGAAGACTCCCCAGAAGTACATGATGTACTTGTAGATTATGAAGAAAACCCAAAACGTCGACCAAATCTTGAAAAGGCCTTTATAGCACTAGAAACAGCGATGGCTTGGTACGAGCAAGAAGATGACAGCTGTCCTACACAGCTTCTGCTGTTGAAGAGAATGCGGGACTTAGCAGCCAAAAGGAGACTATCCAGTTTGGTGCAAAAGAGGATTCCTCATTATTTTAAATAGTGGGCTACATCTGTGCAAGTACGTGTATACGTAAGTTGCGCCTGGTTTTGAATCGTTTGTAATGTTATTTTGAAAACATTTCTCTTTCTTAACAAAAATAATTAATACAAGTAGTACATGCACTGCAGTGTAATGAAAAATTTTGGTGATACAGTGATCTAATACAGTGTGGGTATTATTATTACAGTACAGGTAAATATGTTTTATAGTGTATTTTTCTTGTGGTGGTTAATTATTGTTAGACATATGTGTACATGTACTCGATACATTATGTAATCCAATTATCCGAACATTTGATTATCCGAACGATGCTCGGTCCCATGGGGTTCGGATAAATGGAGTTCTACTGTATATTCATTTGCCACCAGTAATCTGTTGGTAACAATCAGGTAGAAGACATTTTCTGTTCTCCGATGATAGTCTTAGAATGGCGGGAATCAAAAATGGCTTCTCCTCCCTGAGCTTCGCTCACTTGGGATGGAGAAGTATGAAGCAGGATTACTTCGATATATAATCATAAATGTCCTCATTGCTTCTATCTATTTCTGCTATCAATAAGCTGGTTACTGGAGTAATCTGGTGCTGCTAAATTACATGTCATCTTCATCTGTGGTCAGCAACCCGAGATGCACGATAATACGTCTCTCGTTTCGTCTTAGCGACAAAGTTCAACAAAAAAGGTTATGTGTTTTACCTTGATTTAGAAAACACATACAGGCGAATAACGCACGCCATTCCTAGGCGTTAATAATGGATATAGGAGAATCTCTGATAATGCCATTATACAGAGACACCATCTCCTTCCAAGAATAGATCACAAATCACTCTTTACACTTTCTAAATAACCAGCCATAGACACGACGACATGGCAGCCTTCCTCTTCTCTCTCAAGAATCGCTGCGCATACCTAACAACGCCTTTCACCCCCAGAGTTCAGCTCACAAAATAGTCCGACATAGAAATACAAAGATACAAAGATATAAGAGCCAATCACCTTAACTAGACAAGGAATACATATAAATTCAGGTCATAAACATTTTAAACAAGACCAATCTGTTTCTGGCCATACCTGACGCAAAAAATGGCATAAACAATATTTATACGCCAGATTGACCCACAAGAAAAGATAACCCATGTAATCGAATCTAACATCGCCCGATCCGGGTTCTGTCCCCTTACTCTCAGAATCATAAATTCTCAATTAAATACTTTTCCTCAGACAAATAGCCATAACTTTCCATTTGTATGCCTACGTACCGTAATCTGTGCGTCGCAGACTAATATGTGCGCAACATTACCTATGGAACTTAAAGAAGCGCAACAAAAGGACCCTACATTGGCACCCTGCTTTAGGAAACTGCCCGTGGCTAAGGAACCCAGACAGCACGGGACATTTTTTCTAAGGATGGCGTACTTTATCGCAGAACGGGCAAGCCTGACCAAGGTTACAACCTGCTCTTAGTACCGAAACAGTACAGAAGCCAAATCCTAGAAATGGGGCACTCTCTTCCCTTCAGCGGACATATGGGACAGAACGCCACAAACCAACGGATAACCAATCATTATTGGTGGCCAGGAGTAAATACTGATATTATCAGATATGTCAAATCCTGTGCCCAGTGCCAACGTGTGCCACCCAAGCACCGGGCACCCCCAGTCTCTTTGGGTGAAATGCCAATAGTGGGAACACCATTCGAACGGGTTGTGATCGACATTTTAGGGCCTTTCGAAAGGACTAAAAGAAGGAACAGGTTTATCCTGACCTTAGTCGATACATGCACTTTATAGGCAGAAGCTATACCGCTAACATGCGCAGATGCCAAGCATGTCGCAGAAGCCCTCGTGCAGATTTTCACTCGGTTGGGATTCCCTCAGCAAGTGCTGACGGGTAACGGATCTCCATACCGAAACCTGTTGATGGATGAGATCGTCAAGATCTTGAGGGACCAGCACATCTACACTAAGCCTTATACTCTGGCCAGAAATGGGCTAGTAGAACGTGCAAACGGAAACCTCAACATGATGTTAAGTAGACTGGCACAAGTGAAACCTGAAGATTGGGATTGTTGCATTCCGGCAGCTTTATTTGGCTACAGAGAATCTCCTCATACTTCCACAGGATTTCCGCCAGCTACGCTTTTATTCGGCAGACCTATCAAGGGGCCGCTTGAAGCCTTACTTTGGTCGCTAATAGACCAGAAGGCTGATGAGACAGTTGTCTCAGCCAGTAAATACGTATCGGATTTAAAGGATAGGTTGAAACTAGGATGGGACCTAGCAACGACTAACTTTAAACGAGCACACACAAAGCACGCTAACCGATACAGGAAAGTCGCGAAAGAGAGAGAATTGGAAGCAGGAGAGAAAGTTTTGGTGTTACTCCCTACCGGAAACAACCAACTGAGGATCGGATGGCAAGGGCCGTTTACCGTCCTGAAAAAGATTTCTAAGGCTAACTACCAGATCTCTATTCAAGGAAAGGAGAAGGTTTTCCATTTAAATCTCTTAAAGAGATACTTGGAAAGACCAGTGCCGACCTCCGACCATCTCCTGACGATCGCCAAAACTGACGAAGATGACGATAGGGGCAGGGAAACTCCACTGCACACACACGAAATCTTTGAAAAATGTCAGAAGCGGCGACGCTCTTTCAAGCGCGCATGGGAGACATTCCAGAGGAAGGAAACTTTGGGAGTAGACTTGAGTAGGAATTGGAGAGAGATGGAGGGGGAGATGAGATGGAGGAAGACAGACGCCCTGAAGCTACGGATATAGGAAATTTTATTCCATAACGTAGACATGGAGTGATTCCATATCTTAAAGGGGGGACGTTCTGTCACGTAGACATTTATGATAATTAAATTGCCTATATCCTCTTCTTTTTTTCTTTCACCCGTATCCTCTATTTTTATTATTATTGCTCTTTACCTTTTTCCTGTGTTTTTTCGCATTCGTTCGTTTGCGAATATATATATTACTATTTTCCCATTCTAACTTTCGCCGGGTTTAGTTTCTCATTTTGAACCGCACCAGTGAGGTTATTACGTAGATGCCAGGCTCGGGAGGTTATCGCGTTGTGGATGTAAACTGTGCATATTCGTTTTTGCCAGACATATAGGCGACAAATGTGTCTGCATTTTCACCTGCCACAACGAGTGGTGTCGGCTGAACGCTCAGAAAGTCGCGATAAATGACGTCTCCTTGGCGCAGTTTGATACATTTTGTCTGGAAATCCCACCTGACATGACCCTCATTGTGGACCATGGTCAGCGTGAAGTGTGAAAACTGCCGGGGCATTGGAGACTAGCCGTCTGAGATTCGCAACTGACACGCGCCCTCTCGGTCAGTAGGTGGCAGTTACGACATGCGTTTAGGTGTTAAACGTAGTGTTATAGACGGAAAGGGGGAGGCTATTGCGTAGTTTATGGAAATAGTGGACATCTTTGTCTGGCGTTTCATATATACTGGAGGGAGTTAGATTTTATTTTCATTCAGGCCTCTAAATTCGCAGTAGACAGGTTGCTCGGAACAGAATAAGCTGAATAGCGAAGTTTCTCAGTTTGCTTCGACAATTTGTCGAACTTCTAGACTTCCATAAATATAAGCATATAATTCTTAAGTTGTGCGACTACCTGTAGTTCTGTGTGAGGTAAAATGTATTATTATCTAGTATTTTGTGAAGTGTTTAAAGTGTTAAATCGCTTAATTTATTTCACTAGTTAGATTTGGTGCAGAGCGCTTAATACATAAGTCTGTATTATTTTCTAGTGACGTGTTTCAGTGGAAAGCAGAATAAATTATAATTTCTAGCTTAAACAACAATGTAGCTATAATGAATTAAATTTTACTGCTAAATAATCAGACGAAGAAGAAATTATTTTCTAAACTAACTTATAATGCTAGAAGCCTCATGAGGGTTGACGGAATACGCACGTATTCATGAGGATTGATGATTTTTTAAATATAACTTACTTCACGGGACGCGTTAAATGATAAGTCAAGCGGTACGCTTGCAGTTTAAAAATGTAAGTTATATTGAGTACATATATGTAAATTATTTGATATGTGTTCTTTCCATTTATATATAGTGAAACTGTGGTACCCAAACTTTGCCAGCGTTCTAGTACGTGAACATTATCTGTGAAGAAACTAATCACATTCATTACATGAACTTTAAAAGTTAAATGAAGTAAGAGGCCTTCGCGCCAGAATTAATTCTTCCAGAATAACAGTAAAGTACAGATCAGCCCGCTGTGGCAAGCAAAATATCAGTACATCCCGACAGAGTTTTGACTAGTATTGTGGTGACCAAATATAGTACCTTCCTGAAAGTAGACACCGATCTGACATTCCTTAATTCTCGGAACCTAAGCTAGTGACACTGTGCTCTGCTAACTTTCGTGCCTAGACAAATTTTATGTGACTTAACAGACATCCGAAAAATAAGAACACCCAAGGAATCGTTCCTTGAGACAGAGAATTCAGTACGTCTTTTTGGAACTGGGGATTTCTTGGTCGAGACTGCATTTACGGGTCTGTGTGAAGGTCCTAGAAAAAATTATGTTCCCAGAGGCAGCAATCAAAGCTGTAAGTATAAATGTGCACACGTGGCCACGGCTGAATGAATAACAGTGTACGCAGGTCTGAGTGCTATTGTTACCGTTGTATTTTTGCACCTATTTGCTGTCATAACTTTCTTCATGCAAGTTTGTTTTGCTAACAATATTTTCCCTTAAACTAGATTATAGTATCAGGTCTGTTCATACCTTAAACGGGGAAAACTCTTAGACGTAATCATATGTAGCTGAGACTCTTTGTGTTATCATCTTTCTCCTAACGGGACTGTGGGCTATCCATCGAGGGAAGATCATCACTGTGGGTCTACCAGTTTTTGTAGCATTCCTTGATTTGCTTATGACTTTGTGTATATGCCTTTTTTTGATGTATTTTACATGTTGTGACGTAAGTTTACAAATGATAAATAAACTTAACAATAAATTAATCAGCATGTTGGTCAGCTCGTTCTGAATATCTATATAATCATTTGTTATAGTTTCCCACGTCTGTGTGTCTACCTGAAGTCACTTGAATGTGCGTGCACGTGAGTGGATATATATATATTTAATGTATATGTGTTAGACTGTCTGACTACTTTAGATCTGTCGTAGAAGATAGGTGAGAGAGAGAGAGAGAAGATTTCCCGCTCTCAGAGACAGCCTCTATCACTATTCTACCACCTCACTCGTGGAAATCTATTTTGTATTTCTATCTCACACTGTGACTATCACTCATTCCAACCTATTCAGAAGAGACCAACCCAAGTCTTAATTCTCCTATCAAAAATCTACTATATATATATATATATATATATATATATATATATATATCTATATATATAGATATATATATATATATATATATATATATATATATATATATATATATATTCTTATTGGAATCCACATCATTGTCTTATGTTTGTCTCATATTAATTTAATGTTTACAGGCCTCGGGTTTCCCTTCCTTATGTGTTATAAATGTTTATACAATACCAAACCTACCCTCTGTCCTGTTCTTACTGTTCTAAGTCTACTATCATTTACTGGACACAGTATTAAGGTCTTTGTCTTGTGTAGACTGGCCTATACTGTATAATAGGGGAACAACAGAAGTGATTGCATCATTAATAGGATGAACTGCCCTTAGTAAACTTCCGGTGTTATGTCTTGCGGTTCGCACTAATAACCTGTCATCGAAGCATCATTTTTAGTGATGCGTAGATGGCAGGGAGGATAGTGTGATTTGCTTGCATAGCTAGGCGGGGTTGTCGCACGGAAGGTCCAGGGTTCGAATCTTGGGTAAGCCACTCATGTCTGTTGTTTTTCTGTTGTCTAGTGTTCTACTTTTTTATTTCCTACGAGTGCCTGATAACATACATTTATGTTTGTCTCATATTAATTTACTCTTCCTAAGGACCATTTGGTTTGACGAATCAATAGAACGTGAAATAAAAGCAGACTGTTCTGCAGGTCATCCTTCTGTTACTGTCATCCAAAAGAAGAGCAAAGTAACACTGCATTTTTCCAGGCATGTCGTAAACGGCTACAGATATGAGTCGTACACAGAACAGACGCGTTGAAATGGTATAGCAATACCAGATAATGTGCAACTAACGGAAAGAGCCAGAGAAATATGAGTGAAAAAAGAGGTAAGGACAAGATGCTGAGGTTGGAAAGGACACACAATCAAGAAACCAGCTGACAGCATTATAATGCAGTACTAGTTCGGGAATCAGAAGGGTAACGGAAAAAGAGGGCGGTAAAGACACGTGGAGACTGGAACGGCAAGCAGACAAGTAAGGGGCAAGGAAGACATAAATGAAAATACTATGAACGAATGGCACAAGACAGACAGGGTTGGTGTGAATTATTTGAAGACATGTGCTCCACAGGAAGCCGAAGTGTAAGGTATACAGAAAACTCGTACGTCGAGTAAACTGAGAGTATGCAATCAGGTAACGCAAGTGTGGATGATTAAGGAGGATTGTGTATGCAGCTAGCTACTTCATGATGTCAAACAAATGGCTACAAAATTTTGTTTGCTTCAATGTTGATTTCATGCCTGGGTATTCTAGTTTTGCTCTTGATTAAGATTGTCTTATATTGTTTTTAAATTCATTTCTGCAATAGGGAGGCGGAATGTAATTACTCCATTGCTTCATCTATCTATCTATCTATCTATCTATCTATCTATATATATATCTATCTATCTATCTATCTATCTATCTATCTATCTATCTATCTATCTATCTATCTATCTATCTATCTATCTATCTATCTATCTATCTATCTATCTATCTATCTATCTATCTATCTATCTATCTATCTATCTATCTATCTATCTATCTATCTATTTATCTATCTATCTATCTATCTATCTATCTATCTATCTATCTATCTATCTATCTATCTATCTATCTATCTATCTATCTATCTATCTATCTAATTCTCTTTCTTTCTCTCTCTCCCTCTCCCTGGAAGACAAGAGAAAAGAATGGCTGAATATTCGACGGGCCTGCGTGTCCAAATCTAACCCTTTTTTTCGTTCGTTCTCTCTCTCTCTCTCACTGTCTCTATGTAAATATAAGTGTTTTATTACTGAATGCAATGTTAATGTTAAATACTGATTGAAGTTAAGAACGTTTCAATTTGAAAACACTTTGAGAAATATGTTATTGCAGGGCAGAAATATAAAAATACAAAGATGTGTTGCCTCCTTTATGCTTTATGAGTCCTGAACATTCACAAGTAGTCCTCAGGTCCTACTTTTGTTAAGTGAGTAAGCACCAACTTAGGTGGGTGTTATTTTATGTATAGTTCATTTATCGCGCACGTATATGCACAATTTTGTGTATGCGAATCTGCGGGCGCGCTTGTTACCAAACAAGCCAGATGACGTAGGAGCGTTCAGGATGCAAGCCGCATCTCATGCCAGACATGGAGTCTGTGAATATTCTATTGTGTACCCATCGTGTTTGGGGTAAAAGTATTCTGGGACATGACTTCTTAATAGAAGCCATTGTCGGCTTATACGATACGTAAGTCATATCCAGTTATTGTAATCACTGTATATGTTATTGGACTTTAGTGACTGTATCCTTCGTTGGCATCTAGCTAGTCCCTTCTCGCTAAGGGGTTATAATGGATCAACTCGGTACTGCACTGAAAGTATCCTGATATTTTAAAGGATTTTTATTACTCCGTCATTTCGTCTTATTGATTTGGATTATGGGAACGCCGTCGTACGTGACGCGGCGATGAAGAGAGGTTAAACAAGTATCGTACTTAACCCTTTATTGTCATTTCATACATAACGTATGCAGGAATCCTAAATGTTTAAAGATACCAGGCTAAATATGTATCAGAACAATGTTATAGGACAGTGTTGAAATATGCATCCCTAGATTTGTTGTGCGGATGACCTTATGAGTTTCATCACCGACGCAAGGTCAAACCATTATATTATATGAAGGAACTATGATCCTACAAGTACTGTATCCATATATGCCCCATGTAATTTTGAACTGTGAAACCTTTGTGTGGGTACTGTTTCCTGTTTTCTCGTCCACGTATTTCGTCCAAATAAAATGATGTTGCAAGTTGACATGATGAGTTCGTCCATGTCCGTATTGGCACTAGTTGATGTGCCCAATTATTGAAGTTCTCGGATTCACATTCCAGTAAAACGACATTCGCGTATATTTTCAATTATAAAGATAACCGCCTTATTGTGGACCGTCAACACTCCTTTGGTGTCCACTAGTCAGCGATTAACACAAGCAAGAAACAGGGCGGTTACAGATGACTATTTTTCTTTACACTGATGAAATAAAGATGTCGTTCCATGTTCTGGGTCGTTTCTGTTTTCTATCTATATTTATGCTAGAGTTCTTTGCTTTCAAGAACTACTTCGCCCGCCTCTTTCTATTTTTTTCACCTAGTGCCAGTGATATCATGTTTTTCCTTTGTTTTCTAGTAGCTGAAGCTACTGAAGAAATATTATAAGCAGTATTTCCAGCTCTGATATTAAGCAATCAGACTATATAATAATTAACACTCTATTGAGAGTATGGCTCTGAGACACGGAGAGCAACAAAAACTACAACTAAAAAGCTACAGACTTTTATAAACGGGTGCTTGCTTAGAATAGAAGGACTGAAATGGTATGACAAAGTCACAAATGTGGAATTGATGACAAGAACCAGACAAGTGCCAGTGGAGCAAGAGTTGAGAAGAAGACGCTGGCGATGGATACGACACACATTGAAGAATCCTGATTTCACTTGATTGGGCTCACTGTTACCTTTGTAATGCGACGGATCATTTCCAAAAAAGAATGTCCGACCAGGACGTCAGAGCATGCAAACGCTACATCAATATTGGAAACATTTAACAGTGAAGATTGTCAAGGTTGTAAGCCTTTATTCGAACTTAACGGTAAGCCGATACTGATTTGTGGTCACGCTTTGCATGCGTTGTCATTGATTGAGGAAGGTGGCACTTTGACTTTACACCGAAGTTTGGTATCCAGTAAATTAGTAAGTGCGCTACGTGATACTGGGTGTACTACGATTGGAGTGAGACGTTCATGCATTGACGAGTCGTGTCTCATCGGTAAAACTGCCAGATGCGTTACCTTTGGAGGCAAAATAGAGTACTACCCCCTAGCGGTTATCGAAACAGATACCCCTTTCATATCAGGTGCAGTTCGCGCATGCGTCCTCGACCATCCCATCGCTAATTTAATTATAGGCAATTTACCGAAAGTTCAGAACTGCACACAGCAAGATATAGATGACTGGAATCAGCAACACTCACCTGTAGCAAACGCAGTCCCTACTAGGGCACAGAAGAAGGCCGAGGATTAACAGGCTCATAAAGATCCGGCAATGTTACTTAAGAACAATGCTGCTAAGCCAAACAAAGGTCCCGAGGATCGGTGTGCATCTTTTATAGAACAGCAGCTTGCTAACTTATCTCTTCGATTTTGTTGAGAAGGCTGATATTAAACACACTACATCAGCGAGACATTGGTTTCAATTAAAGAATGAAATACTAACCAGATGTTTTGCCAAAAATCATTCCCTAACGCGGCAAATTGTCTTGTCTAGTTCACTTAGGACTATGGTGCTTAAAACCGCACATGATTGCCCATTCGTAGGTCACATGGGAATAGCTAGAACCTTACATAGAGTATTATCACAGTTCTAGGGGCCAGGTTATAATAAAGACATTCGGGTATATTGTCGTTCGTGTGTGGTGTGCCAAAGTACTTTCCCCAAAAGCCGGGTCCCAAAAGCACCATTGCATGTTACGGACATATCTTGCAGACCATTTAAGAAACTTGCAGCGGATATTGTAGGTCCCCTTCCCATAATGTTTGACAGAGAACATCGCTACATTCTAGCTGTGGTAGATCTTTGCTCTAGATGGCCCGAGGCAGGCCATGCGAAATTAATCACTTCCGCGGCTGTAATAGAAGCTCTCCAAATGTTATTCAGTAGGTTCGGGTTTCTGGACGAAATATTATCCGATACACCGACACAGTTCATATTAGACTTGAGTAATGAAAGAGCACAAGATAGCAAAGGGGTGTCACCACTAGAACCCTTAAATGCAGTTTCTACTCAAGGTCCTGTGAGTCTTGTGAGGGATTTTAGTCCTACTAGATACACCATTCAACATCCCATGGAGCATGCGTTTTCGGCAGACATAGGCGACGCCCCACTGTCAAATGCCATCAGCACAAGGTCTTTCTGTGTATTCTTTGTCATTTTGGTTTTGATTGCGTGTCCACTTCTCCAGATATGCTTGAATAAGTTCCTGATTATTTTATCTTTCGTATTCCAGAGCAACTCCGCCAATGCCGGTCCCAATCCCGGATGAAAAAGGAGGAGGGCGGCCTGCATGGAGGCCGTAAGGAGGCAGCCCCTCCACCATGCAAAGGCACAACAGGCCAATCACCTGTTTGCTTTAAATCATGATTACGCGAACTACAAGAGAGAAAACCGGACTGATTCTAAAGGCGACGAACTGGAACGGACTACGGACTACGACTTATGGAACTTGGAACACAAGAAGAATAAATGGGAAGGAAGAGGAGCTGGTGGAAGAGATGAGGAAAGCAAAACTAGAAATCCTGGCTATAACGGAAACGAAGAAAAAAGGACAAGGAGTCATGGATCTCGATGGCAACACGTTGCTCTACAGTGGTGTACCCATATCTGAAAGAGCTAAAGGGGGCGTGGGTTGCATTGTGGCCCAAAATCAAAAAGATAGTATCAAGGGATGGAACTTTGTCTCGGTGCGCATTATGGTTGTAAAACTAAAAGAAGGAGAAACCATAGTCAACCTGGTCATAGTGTATGGGCCAAATGAGGATGAGAGAGCAGAGGTCAAGGAGGAATTCTTCGAGCTGCTTCAAAGGACAGTGGATGACTGCCTAGATGAAGTTATTATGCTCGGAGATTTTAATGCCAGAGTTGGAAATGACCATGCTAGATGGGGTGGAGTTATCGGAAGATATGGAGAAGATACTCTCAATGACAATGGAAAGCGACTCCTTAGATTCTGCAGTGAGCAACACAAAGTTCCCCCATAAGCGCATACATGCATACACTAGATGTGAACCAACAAAGAATGAGAAGTCAGTGATCGACTATGCCATTGTTCGGAGAAGCTCATTCAGATATGTCCGAGATGCAAGAGTCTGGAGGGGGCCAGAGATTGGAAGTGATCACTACCTGCTAACAATCAAACGAACAACTGAAAGAGTTGCTCAGCCTAGGAACTGCCCAACATCACGCAAGAAACCAAGTAAACAAACAGGAGAAATGAGCATTAGGACCTACAAGCTGAGAGAGCCAGAAATTAAGACCAGATATCAGGGGCTTATTGCTACAGCAGTGAGCAACACAGAAGAACGACCTGATGACTTGGAAACCCTCTGGAATAAATTCAAGGATATCATAAAGACAGCTGCTGCAGAAGCATGCGGTGAAGTCCGACTTTGGGAACCAGAGAAAGAGGACACCTTGGTGGACAGAGGAAGTCAAAGAGAAAATAAGAGAGAAGAAAATGGCATGGAAACAATACTTAGGAGCTAAAAAACACAACAGGACAAATGGAAAAATATAGAGAATATGTGACACTCAGAACAGAAGCAAAGAACAAAGTGCTAGCAGCAAAACAGAAGTCATGGGAAGAATTTGGAGAAAAACTAGAAAAAGATGCACAAGAAAACCAGAAATTGTTCTATAAGACCCTAAAGAACATGAGGAAGGAAAAACAATGCCCTCTCAAATTTATAAAGGACAAGCAAGGCAAATTGCTTACTGCCCCAAAGGAAGTAATGGAAAGATGGAAAGAATATTTCTCAGAACTCCTGGATGGTGAGCATGATGAAGCATCAGAAATGATAACCACTGACACAGAAGAGGAAACCAATGATGGTGAAGATGACATAAAGATGGAAGAACTGAGGGCAGCACTAGAGAAAATCAAGATGGGCAAAGCAGCAGGGCATGATGGTATAACACCAGAAATGGTTAAGTACATGGGAGCATCAGGCGACCTATTACTCTTAAAGGTCCTACAGGCAGCATGGTGCAACAAGACCATACCAAAGGATTGGGAGATCGCCATCATAACACCAATTTTCAAAAAGGGTGACAATCGACAATGTGGAAACCATAGAGGCATATCCCTTCTCAGTGTCCCTGGTAAAATCTACTCTAGAATCCTAGAGCAGAGACTCCGACGCCTAGCTGAGCCACAATTGGATGAAGTCCAGTGCGGATTCCGAGCAAACCGAAGTACTCAAGACCTAATCTTCACACTCAGACAGCTGAGTGAAAAGGCCCTTGAGTATAAGAGTGAGATCCATCTTTGTTTCATAGATCTGGAAAAAGGCGTTTGACAGGGTCCCCTGGAGCAAACTTTGGGACTGTTTGGCAAGGAAGAACATTCCAGCACCTCTGATTCATGCTTTACAGCGCTTCTAAAAGTCGTGCAGAAATTATGTGAGGACAGCAAACCATAAGTCAGAAGAGTTCAGGACCACCACTGGTGTAAGACAAGGTGATATCCTATCACCTTACCTCTTCATAATCCTTATGGACGATGTCATCAAGGCATGTAAGGAGAGAACAAGAAAGTATTCAGTGGGGTACTGGAAGATGAGACAGGTCTATATTTCGGAGCTGGCATTTGCTGATGATGTTGCCCTGATTGCTAAATCAGAGGCACATCTCCAATCCAACCTGCAAGTCTGGAAGGAAGAGCTGGAGAAGAGAGGGATGGTCATAAGCAGCTCTAAAACAAAATCCATGGTGATATCACGAGAAGAAAGAAAACATCAGATTAAGTTGGGAGAACAGGTCCTGGAGCAGGTCGACCACTTTAAATATCTCGGAGCTATTATAGACCGAAAGGGAGGCATCAAAGAAGAGTTGGCCACTCGAAAAGCAGCGGCTGGGAGACTTTTTCAGGCCATAAATCGTGGATTCCTCAGCAAGAAAGAGGTTGGTAAGAAAACGAAGATGGCTGTATACCGCTCCATCTATGTCCCAGTCTTGACATATGGATGCGAGTCGTGGGCAATGACTACAACCCACAAAAGCCAGATCCAAATCTCAGAAATGAGGTATCTGAGGAAAGTGGTTGAAGTAACAAGAAGAGACATGGTCCGCAACCAGACGATCCGTCAAGGCCTAAAATCCCATCCGCTGCAGACCCAAATAGAACAGTCCCAACTAAGATGGTTTGGCCATGTCTGCAGAATGGAAGAAGATCGGCTACCACGACAAGCATGGGAAACAAAGAGCCAGGGATCCAGACCTCCAGGACGACCCTGAGTCCGCTGGGAGGACAACATTAGACAATCTTTGAAGGACCGAGGACTAGAATGGAACCAGGCCAGGAAGAAGACAGCTGATAGAATGGTCTGGCGCTCTCTCTTCCAAACCTCTACACCTCACGGTAGAAGGGGAACGACTAAGTAAGTAAGTATTCCAGAGCTGGAAGTGTCTCATGGTGCTGACGACGAGTTTCGTTAGGGTGTGTCTAACCCAACGGTGGAGCCCTCTTCTTAGCAATTTTTCTGCTAATGCTTGTCGGATCCTAGTCGTTTGCTCCTTATTAGTGACATTGTTATGCCATTTTGGTCTTTCTTTTTTTGAAGACTATCAATGCAGGGAATCAGTTGTTGTTTTATACTTGGTTTTGAGGTTCTTTGTGTTTCAGAAATATATGTGAAAACTGATTTAACATTTGAGTTTATGGTTCTGGTCTTTAGAGCACAATGGATTTCTGTTGATTTTCATGTAGTTCCGAGTGAGGTGAATTCTCATCTTGCTCTTTGTATCCTGACGTTGGCGTCACTATTGGTCCATCCAATGCTGTCTATACGGCTGTCAAGATGTTGGTACGATTCTACATCTTGTGGATTTGTTTCATCAGATGCAATCTTGGTGATGTCTCATGCATTTATTGTCATTATCCTATACCACATTTGTATTCCCCAGTTGTTAATATTGCTTACTTTCCTCGGGTATTTGATGCGCAGGAGGTTGCCATATATCTTGATATGGACGGATGAGTGCGATGTAGCATTAAAAATGATAAAATGTATTTTCATCAAACATCTAATTTTGATGCTGCCTAATGTGCATCTCTCATTTGTCCTCAGGACGGATGCGTCTTCGGTGGGCATAGGAGGATGCCTACCGCAAGAACAAAAAATACTCTGCATCCGGTTCTATATACAAGTCGGAAATTATTACCAGCAGAGACCAGACATGCTACCACCGAGAGATAATGCCTAGCCATTGTGTGGCTAAGCTTTCCAAGTACCTGATAGGAGCTTATTGTTTTTTTCTTTCTCAACACAGATACATTTTTCAGAGACAACCTTGGATGATATTATTTTATGCTAATTTACCTGTAACTAGATGTAATACACTCTTTAATTGTTCGACATTTGCCTTACTCTATGAGAAAACGGTGTTTTCTTCTGGAGAAGGGGGTAAATAACGCATGATGATGATGATGTCAGTGTAATACATATATCGAGCACATGTTGTAATGATGATGATGATTATTACGCTGATGATGGTGATAATGGTCAATGTGTGTGTGTGTGTTGGGCGGGCAAATAATAAAGTAAGAGAGGTTGTTTGCGTGAACAGTAAATTGCGTAGGCCTGTGTGTGTTAAGTGCGAATAAAAAGTGGTCAGTCTGGTTTGTACGTGAGTTTGCCTCGTGCGGATTGTGGGTCAAAACAGGGGAGAATAGTTCAAGGTGTGAAGTGGTTAGTTTTGGACGGAAAGGTGAACTGGAAGGTTGCGTGTAGAGCGGAGAAGATGGCTAGATAGTGTGGCTGTATCTTGTTGTTTAATTCTGAAGGAAGAATAACGAATTATTACCTTGGATATTTGTATTTCATATAATGTTTGTGTTTCGTGACCTTTCCGTAATACAGTGTTCAGTTTGGGATTAGATTTCGGTGTTGATTGGTTACTCAGGAATGGATGTGTCAATTATGGTGTAAGAAGATAGGAAGCATCTTTGAGGATTAATTAATGTGACAGCATGCATCTCCCAGCATGTGTCACCTGATGATAGCATTGCAAGGCAGTCCTTGTTCTGGAATACTCAGGGAAAGAGAGATAGAGGTAGACCAAAAAACGAATGGAGAAGAGAGCTAGACACAAAGGTGAAAATGATGAGGAAAACATGGAAAGAACTTCAGCGGATGGCACGGGACAGGAAGACTTGGCATGTGTTTGCTGAAGGCTATGCTCCTCGGGGAGCTAAAGGGTATTGATGATGATGTTAACAGCATTCTTAATAGTGAATACCAGCAGCCAAACTGTATATAAAGAACACTTATAAAAACGATATTCCGGGCATTGACTTTGAGCAGCTAGAATATACACTGTAACAGAAGTATTCCCATAATCGATAGTAGCAATAAGACTGTACGAATTAACACTTTGCTGCCAGCGTTATTCCCAAAATCGATAGTCAGCAACAATACTGAATGAATGAACACTTTTTTGCCAGCAGTATTCCCAATATTGATTGCGACCAACCAGGCTATACTGGAAGACAAAAATGTATTACAAGTATTTCCAACATTGATTTTAAGCAGCTGGACTCTATAGAAAGGACATAGAAGGGTACTCTGAACACTGAGAGTAAAGCAACTATTTGTTCACAGACCCACGTGTTCGTTGAGCTAAAATGAGATGAGGTTTTCTTTGCGAAACATTCAACGACGTGGAACAAACAGAGCTAAGAGAAAACCAATACAGGTCCAAAGCTTTAGCAGTCAGTAAATAATTTAAAACATAACAACTGTTCTTTCTGTAGTTCTTGTCCGTAAAAACAGCTACGAACCCCCCCCCCCCCCTCCCCCCTCCCACCTCTGGAAAGAAGGAACCACAGCTGACACGCGTTTAAAATAACAACAATTTCATCTTAAGTGTATTCCAGCAGACGCGCAATCTGGTTTCTCAAGCCCTCGTGCAATAGCATATCCTGAAGACATTTTGTTCGATAGCTACAATAAATGTTCAAATTTCACTGGATCAATAACTTGGTATAACTTTTCTACAATCAAAGTTCCTACCGATTTCATTTTCTTTAAATTCCAACAAACACAAATTAACAACCCGCGAAAGTAATCAAGACCGAGGCTTTTAATGGATACAGATAACACTTTTGAGCTACCAGAGACATTAACGATGTTTGGTGATGCTGTCGTTTTTGGTAGCAGATTAGTAAGACAGTATAAAACTATCAAGTGTTGTGAACAAAAGAGATGATCGTTAACAGATAGCTTAGTGATGCATTTGTATCTTGTTTGGTAGTAAATTAGTAAGACGGTATACAATTATGAAGTGTTGTGGACAAAAGAGATGTTTGATCAACAGATAGCTTAGTAAAGCATTTGTATCTTGTTTGGTAGTAAATTAGTAAGACGGTATACAATTATGAAGTGTTGTGGACAAAAGAGATGTTTGATCAACAGATAGCTTAGTAAAGCATTTGTATCTTGTTTGGTAGTAAATTAGTAAGACGGTATACAGTTATGAACTGTTGTGGACAAAAAAGATGTTTGATCAACAGATAGTTTAGTTATGCATTCGTATCTAGTTTGGTAGTAAATTAAGATAGTATAAAACTATGAGGTGTTGTGTACAAAAATAGATGTTCGATCAACAGATAGTTTAGTGATGCATTTGTAACTTGTTTGGTAATAGATTAGTAAGAGACCTAAAATAATTAATACTCGTAGATGTCACGAACAAAAAATATACGTTTAAACTTCGGATGCTTCAGCGATATGTGTCTTCTTTGGTAGTAGATTATTAGTAACGCATACTATTTTGAGATGTTGCGAAATTTTATGAGGCGTTTAATAAACGGATACTTGACCGGTGTATTTGTGTCTTGTCTGCCAAGGCATGTTTAAATTAACAGGTGTTGTGAAAAAAAGATGTATTAGATCTACAGTTAGTAGAAATTTACAAAGTAGTGCTAGCCAAACAATTAATAATAATAAATATCCAAACTAAGGAGCCCAGAATTTTCATACATATGAGAAGACTACCTAGACTACTAATCAAAATATGTATTAAATGTGATGTGCCACTGACTGATATACAATTTTACTTCATCGGTAACTGAAAACAAAGAGCCGAGGGCTATCACCTCAGGGGCGCAATACTATAGTCTGTTATAACTGTTATATGTATATATATATATATATATATATATATATATATATATATATATATATATATATATATATATATATATATATATATCTCTATATATATATATATATATACATATATATATATATATACATATATATATATATATATATGTATATCCCCGTGTAGTTTCCGAGATTTCTTAGGATTTAAATAAAGAATGAACTATATGAGGCGACTAATATCAGGTTGTACAAGAGGTTAGCAACTTCATTCTGTAAAACAAATTACTACAGAAACCAATGTTGAAAGTGCACATAAGCTTTTTTTGTCGCAGGCTACCTATAGGAAGACTAGCTGAATATATTATCATTAAAAGTAAACGGATCAGCAAATAAAACGGAACTGTTTATGAGACAGGGTTATAGCTATATTTTATCGGGTGCCAGGGATATTCAGTTGGCTTTGTTTGTTTTTTTTTTTTTAACTGCTTTGTGAATGGCAATACTTTTTGTAACCTACATTATGTAAGCCTGCTGTTATTAGTCTTCTTCTTCTTCTTCTTCCGTCCTTAGCCAACGACCGGCAAAGCAGTCAGTGGCCATTACGCCTAGTGACGTCTTAAGGGCAACAGCGAATAGATTTTCTTTGCCGTTGTTCCCATCACGCCTAATGGCGTCTTTAGGGCAATGACAAATCAATCCATTTGTCGTTGTTTCCGTAATCAAAGTGACTGGCAAACGGGTGATCAGCCCGTTGGTGCTGTTATTAGTGCAGAATTATAATTACTTTGCTATAAAAGGCAATGGGCACTTTGGAGAAAACGTCTACGCCTCGGCGGACTGAGTTTGGGGAGTTTGGGGCATTGCCCCAGGGGCCCCGTTCACAGTTAGCCCGCTCTTGTGAGTACGGCTTCCCATTCTGGCCCGATTACAGTGAAAACTTTTAATTGCGCACACATTTAAAAAGTTTAGTTTGGGTAAAAAATATTCTGGGATTTTTCTTTCACAAAAACACTCTGGTCAAACAAACAATCAAACAAACAAACAAAACAAAACAAAATGAAATAAACAAAAACCAACAACAATACGATTACTGCTCCCTCAAGCATATCATAAAAGGCATCTAATATACGGTTTGTGCGACGGGCTGACACAAATTGCTGCAGAAACAACCGCTGTAAGAGCACGTGACTTCTTTGTGCATGCTTCCTGCAGATGGGACCACTTGCAGAGGTAGCTTTATGCTCTATAGCAGGGGTCAGCAACCAGTCGATCGCGATCTACGGGAAGAACCCAGTGGATGATTTGGTAGATCTTCAGGTGACTGTAGGGGATGGAAGACTTCTTAAACTAGAGAAATTTCGGACCATACCTCTCCCACCGTATTTAAAATCACGATTCCCCCGGGATCAAAGGCACGTATTCCGTACGCCCAATGAGAACTCTCTACCTGGCTACTAACATATATTCGTGTTCTGCTTGAAGTAGGAACATGATCGTTTCTTTTTGAGGTTCATAATCTCCCCCCCCCCCTCCCCAACCAGTTAAAATTACACACACCACACATACACACACATATGTGTAGTAGATCTTGAGGGAGCTCAGTGTTACTCAAGTAGATACCAAAAGCTCCTGAGTTGCCGACCTCTGCTCTATATAGCGCGAAAATGATTATGAGGATGAATGATTAATGATTACTCTACAGTAGAACGGCACAGACCAGGCACAGGAACACGCAGACACGCGTTCCTGAAATTGTATGTTTTACCACACATACGAGGCGTGTTCAAATGAAACCCGACCGTGCTGCGCCAAGTGGACATTCGTAGGAGGAGCATGATGACGTCACATCTGACATAATAAGCACATAGAAATGTACAAGTGTGTAAGTGTTCATTCTCCTGGTATTCATTGGTTGTGCTGCAGACCGTTACAATAATGGCCGGTGTGATAATGAATCCGTCCAAGGTCGATCAGCGAGCGATGATTCAGTTCCTAACAGCCGAAGGATGTCGACCAGTCAACATTCATCGCCGAAGGAAAGCAGTGTATGGTGACAAAAGTGTGTCTAAGACTACAGTGAAATACTGGGCACAAATGTTTCGAGAAGGACGTCAGTTAACGAAAGATCTTCCGCGGCCAGGTCAGGTGCATATTGTTGCGAGAGAAGAAGCCATCGCCGAGATTGATGCAGCAATACGGGTGGACCATCGTCGGAGCTTATGTTCGCTAGCAGAGGAATTCGCTGTGTTTCTTGGGACAGTTCAAATGGTGGTTAAGAAGAAACTGAAGTATCGAAAGGTGTGTTCACAATGGGTCCCACGGATGCTGACCGATTACCATAAGGAAGAACGCATGGGGTGGAGTTTGAACCACCTGCTGTGTTACGAAGAGGAGGGTGATGCATTTCTGTTGCGCATAGTGGCAGGCGATGAGTCGTGGTGCCACCACTTTAAGCCGTGCAGCAGCAAATCAGCGAGCAAGCAATGGAAACATCCCAGATCACCAAAACCCAAAAAATTCATGTCACAGATTTCCGCCGGGAAGGTTATGCTGACCGCATTTTTTGACCATGAAGGGCTTCTATTGGTAGACTTTAAAGGGCCTGGCGTGAACATCAATGCCATCCGCTACAAAGACACACTAGACAACCTGCATACAGCCATCAATAATAAACGACCTGGCATGCTTTCGCGTGAAATGATTCTGTTGCACGACAATGCTCGTCCACATGTTGCGAACATTGTGCAGGAAGCGTTAGCAAGGAAAAGGTGGGAAGTTCTGCCACACCTAGCCTACAGCCCCGATCTGTCACCATGTGACTTTCATTTGTTTGGACCCTTAAAAAATCTCTAAAGGGACAACGATTCGACTCCGATGCAGACGTCAGGGCCTCGGTGACCAAATGGTTCAATAAGCAACCAAAGTCATTTTTCTCGGACGGCATCCGCCGTCTACCCAAGCAGTGGGATGCGTGTCTTAATGCCTATGGTGACTATTTCTAAAGAACCCCTGTGAGCACGTGCTTCATAACAATTGCTGTATTTAATTCTATTACTCCTGCTGATGTACCTTACATATATTTGTTATAAAGCCACTGGGACGGGTTTCATTTGAACACACCTCGTACAAAACCGGTGACGTATGAATGTCAAGTAAGCCAGTTTAAAAAGATAAAGATGATTTTTCTCTCTCACATAGGTTATTATCATAATTATCATCATAAATTTTAATAAACCTCCCTTTTTCGCTGCTTTTTAAATTTCTTTTCCTAGCCTGTACTCAGTATTCCCTGTCTTATAACTGGAAACGAAAGCATTTTTGCATCTCAACACAAGGTGGCCTGCTTGCACCGTGTGATTTACCTTTGATTTATTTTATTTTATTGATTTTCTCGTGTCTCTTATTAGCTCTCGCTTTCTTTCAGTTCCCTGACGAAGGCCTTGTCCCCACAACGTAGATTTTATCTTTTAGTCCTAGTAAGACGCATTACACACACAAACACACACACACACACACGTACGCACGCACGCACACACATATATAATAAACCCAGTGCCATCTTAAGGCATGGGCTCACTGGGCAGTGCCCAGGGGCCCCAGGATTATATGGGCCGAATGCTGGGATGCTGCCATATTATTCATAAGACATAATTTTTATTCCCTTGGGTGGGTAGGGCTGGTAGGGGCCCAGTGCATTGCTTTGCCCAGGGCCCACAATGCTGTTAAGACGGCCCTGAATAAACCACCCTTAAGCAAGCGTCGTGATCAATAATTTGAAATAGCAACAACAAAGATGAGGACTCGCACAATTTCATATAAAAGTCACATTTTCATCATCATCATCATAATCATCATTTTCTTTTGCGCTTTTTACTGGACAAAGAGCCAGAGGAGCCACCACACAGCTAGTCTCCTTACAGGAAGCCTGCACCAAGCATTCACTTACTCTTGCAGCTGTGGTTCGTATGGCAATTAGTTTTACAGGATTAGATTGCCAGCCGCATGCGCAAATTCATTTTAGTTGTTTTGTATGACACACCTGAAGGTGTGGTAGTCCTATTCTTTCTGTGTCTTTTTAGAGACCCCAGGTGCCTGAGACACGAGACGAAATCCAGACAGCCATACAAAATTGTTTACATCTAAACGACCTGTATTTTATGGTGCGAAAGAAAGAGGCGTCGAGGGAAAAAAAAAGAGAGAGACAGAGCCAAGAGAAGAATCTCTCCTACTCCATAGTGTAAAACAAACCGCTGAACCAGACAGAACGGCAAGCAAAGGACTATAATAACAGCAGTGACAACGTAGGTGAATGTTTGCTGGAGGAAAACATAGCCATTGTTAAATGGACTTGATAAGGTAGAAAATCAAAGTATGACAACAAATGAGCACCCAAATTATGGAAAATCGACTAGACGAGTGGCTCAACAAGCACCGTGTTGTTGTGAGTGAGTGTGGGTGGCCGCAGCAATGTGGTGTTGTTCAGTGTGTACGAGTGACTGCGCAATGCGTGGATGTACATGTTTAGTGACTGAGTGAACTTTAGTGAGTTAGAGAGAAACTATTTTTGCTTGGCTGAAGAGCACTTGAAGTCTACTCTCAACTGATATCTTCAATCTTATCTGGTTGGGTCATGATGACAGATAAAAACATCCACTCCGGTTATAGTCCAGCCCTACCTGGAGCATAGGTCATAGACAACAGCTGTTCAGAATGTCATATCCCAGGAGTTCTTGATTTATTTCCCAATGGTTTTCATGTTAGATTCAAGATCTCTTCTCCAGCTGTTCGTCGTGGTCGCATCTTTCTTTCCTATTCTAGTAGATTCCGAATCTAGAACCCTAGGTGCAATGACGGCTTCTCATCGAAGACAGTGTCCGTATTTTCTCATAGGAACTCAGTGCACAATTATCAATCAATCAAAACTCTCTTGGAGCATTGGCTTTCAACAAACAAATACCAAGTCCTCCTGTCACGTGCCATCATCTCAAGGTCTTTCCACGTTTTCCTCATCATTTTCACTTCTGTCTTCAGGTCTCTTCTCCATGTGTTTCTTGGTCTAACTCTGTCTCTCTTACCCTGGGGGTTCCAGAACCAGGACTTCTTTGTAATGCTATCCCCAAGTTTCTTCAATGTGTGTCCTATCTATCGCCAGCGTCTTCTATTCATCTCTTGGTCCATTGGCACTTGTCTGTGTAGTGGATTTTGATGGTATTGTATGGTTGAGATGTTACCTAGTGTAATGAATGAGGTCAGCTGTGAAGGCTCCTGAGATAAATGTTGATGCGAATTACAGAAGTCCCTTCTTACTACCACTTACGACCTCAAACATATCTTTTTTTCTCTACTAATATGAATGTAGCTACGTTAAAAAAAGTCTAGGGTACTGAAATGTAATGTGTTGTAGTAGATTACACACACACACACAGATATTTAATAAGTCTAATAATAATAATAAAATTTATAGTACACTGAACTAACTCAGGCTGTTTTAGTTTTAAATATTAAATCTTTTGTTAAATTTATTTGTTCTGAACCAAATGTTTGTTGGTCAGAACATATGAAATATTATGGAGTTATAAATGGAATGCATAATTATATGACATAATAAAATGGAATGTGATTACAAAGGTATGTTATAAGTCTGGTTAATATTAATTATATTAGATTGTCCCAGGAGAACTATTACTGAATGTACTGTTGGGGTGGTATCATCACGCCTCGTCTATGACTACCAAACATTGTCCATTGACTTATGGGATGAATACATGGTTTATTTTCCCACAATGGTATGTCTTTATTAGATGTTGAATTAGTTGGTAAATTAGTTGATAAATTCGTTGATAAATTAGTTGGTGAATTTCCAGCAGGCCAGATCTCACTTATCTCGACTGCGTCGATCTTGTACAAGAGTCTGGTGGCCCCTCCTCTCCGTGCTGGGGTACACTATTCGGCTGCTCTGACACAATGTTAGACTGCACTGGTCCACGCTTGTGTATTTCACAACAGCATTTGGCACCTCTTCGGTGCCAAACAGAAACTCACAATTCTGAAATAAAGGTTTTGTGGCATGTATCAGAACTCTACCTACTGAGCCACTTTTGCACACAACACTACACAACAACACCACACAGACTGGGTCAGATCTCTCTGACCACACAGTACATCTTACCCAGTTGTTTTCATATAGTACTAGTTCCCCAAGACTACATTGCATCTGAGATATTGTTCAATAGTTTCCTTCTATTCAATAAGATAGGTGATATGTTCCACTGATCTCAACAATAGATCCGCCTTCCATAGTTTTAGTAGGCGTCCATATATTTTGTTTGTCTCTAGACCCTGAACTTGGGCTGGGGACCTAGAGCGAGCACTTACTTGTCGTAATCATTTTATATGATATGGCAGTATCAATCACTCGAAATATTAAAATGTACAAAAGAAATACTTTCATTCTTACCAGAATTCAGAATTGAGAACACAGTTAAATGCTAGCAAAACTCAGCTGAGCTGCTGGCTATATGATGGCGTCCCACTAAAATATGTATTATCTTCTGGAAACAACACCACAGGTACTAAACCACTGTGTCTCTGGACAGTCTTGTAACGAATGGCAAAAATGCGCATCTCTGTCCTGCCAATATGATTTCATTCATCCAATCACCGACTTCCCCCCTAACTTTCAAATTTACAACCAAAAGTCAAGTTTCAGTCAGCTCTCAGTCAAGTATGTACTACTGTCTGTTGGTCCGTCTGTCTCTACTTGTTTTTTCATAAAAAACACGCTTGGTTCTTGGACCAACGCCATGCAATACCCTACACACTTCTGCCTCCAAAGTTATTTTTAGCCACAATTCTCCACCTTTAACCTCTCTTTAATTACAGCTCCATTTTTGCATCTGCGTGCCTCAAGGATGCAAATGTTGAAACTTTAGTGACATTTTTTTTAACAGTGCAGTCGCTCGTCTGATATGAACAACACAGTCTTTTGTCAATATCTTCCTTATTATCTATCCGTCTGTATAATTTAAAGTATATTATTTTGCTGCTCAAGACGGGCTATCAAACTAGCTAAGTTTTATATTCATAACATTATTATTAAGAAAAAATTACTTTTTCAAGGTTAGTTTTTTTTCTTTTGAAATATGTTCGAGAACCTTCTCCACGGCGTTTGCCGCTGAATTCAAATAACAATCAAGTATCGTAAAAGTCCAAGAAATGACTGTTTCTGACAAGAGCTAAAGTCGTTTTTTGTCCACTTCCTTACCTTGTGTCAACTAGTGACGTGAATTTTTTTCTTTTACTACCAATTGCGTCTTTTAGCCTTGCTATCTTCAAACACGTGTTCAGTCATATTTTTCCTTTTGTGTTCTCCGTTTTCTCTCCCGTCTACAAAGGGTAAACGTTTCGTCTGCAAGTCTAACTCGTTAGTTTTAAATGGCGGTTAGGAAAGGCTGGCATGGGCGAGCATGTCTCCTAGTATCTTACGCATTATTTTTAACCCTACATTTTATCGTTAAATTTGGAGATATTTTAACGTTGTATCATGGTAAATTCATCACACATCTCCCCACCTGAGAACATGCACTACGGCAAGTTCCAAAACCAGTGATACACATAGATAAAATTACTCCTCACGCCTGCCACTACTCTAATCTTGATCACAGGCGTGCCGACTGAGGAAATCTGCACCGACATTCAATGACCCTGGGATGTATTCGATAATAAACTGATAAGGTTGAAATAATAAAGACCACCTCAACAATCTTGCGTTTTCATGCTTAGCCTGAGATAAGAATACCAGGGGCTGATGATCCGTCTGGACCACAAAAATCCTACCATACAGATAGATTTGAAACTTCTTTATTGCCCAGATTAACGCTAAACATTCTTTTTCGCTTGTGGAATATCCTTGTTCCGCCTTATTCAATTTGTAGCTTGCATAAGCGACTGGGTTCAGTTCCCCATCAGGTGAAGATGATCTTTGCAACAAAGCCGCCCCGAGTCCCACATTACTTGCATCTGTTCTTACGACAAAGTCCTGTGTCAAATCAGGCAGTTTGAGAATAGGCTTGCTAGTGAGTTTTTCCTTTAAGTCTTGGAACGCTAATTCACTTTGTGCAGTCCAAAT
Source organism: Oreohelix idahoensis (assembly GCA_024509875.1). Taxonomy (NCBI): domain Eukaryota; kingdom Metazoa; phylum Mollusca; class Gastropoda; order Stylommatophora; family Oreohelicidae; genus Oreohelix; species Oreohelix idahoensis. Next base: position 32,512 of record JAMPIV010004966.1, read on the forward strand.
AATTTTATCTGGAAGTCCCTTGCGAGTCAGATCAGTCAGAGGAGCACAAATAGAGTTAAAATTTTTGATACATTTTTGGTAAAATCCACATAACGACACGAATGATCGCACGTCCTTTTTTGTTTGTGGTCTAGGTGCTCTCTGCAGTTTTTCCAAGTTCTTGGGGTCAGGGGTCATGTTACCCTGATATATAGTGTGTTCCAAGAATTCCAACTCTTTGCATCCAATACAACATTTTGTTGGCCTAGCAGTTAAGTTCGCCTCCCTAAGCCTATCAAATAACATTTTCAAAGAGTTAATGTGTTCTTCAAATGTCTCTGTGGCGACGAGAATATCATCCATGAAATTCGTGATACATGGGTGTCACGAACGGTTTATAGAATGAATGTCAGTACTCATGCTCCGGTGGGAACTAGATATGTTTATGTAAGTTGTGAGTTGAAGTGAGTGAATGTTAAGTTTGCTTGCGGGCATGAATGCATTAGTAGCAGTAAGCGCTAATGTCGAGTTCACGGGCATGACTGAGTTGTTGTGAACGAAGTGGGGGAGAAGACTGGTCAGCGTGAAAAGGGTCAGAGGTGTGTAAAAAGGTGATTCGGGAGGATTGGAGCGAAGAGAGATTACGTGGGGAGTGAAGGCGAAATGGTTGAAGAAAAATAGGAAATATATTTAAGATATTGTGAAATTCTTTCCATGAGATGCTGTTCTAATTATGCACATCATATATTGTGCTTTTCTGATGTGATGATTTATGGCCAAAGCGGCAGTCTGCCTGTGTTATTGTGTTATACTCAAGTTTGTGACATAAAGTCGTCGGATATCGTATCTACGTGTTGGAGTTTAGTGAGTTAACAATTAGCTGTGAAAAACGAGCCAGGTTTGTCGCTCCATGTGTATGTAATACATATTTGTCAATGTGTACACACAGCAAGCACTTGACAATTTTGGGGGCTCATTATTGGAAATGTTAATGGGGTTCATGATTGCACCAGTCAGGATATTGAGGAGTGGGAAAATGGGCATGATTTGGTTGCTAACGCAGTAATGACGAGGGCTCAGACTAAGGCTGATGATGCAAATATTATGATATCACAACCCAGTAATATCCCTTCAGTGCCTACGGTTGCTGGAATTACAGCATCGGATTTTGTAGACATGCAGAGGAAAGACATTTCACTTCTGCCTTTGTTTCAATTGGCTAAGTCCAAGAACATACGGCATACCAAGTCTGCTCGGTACTGGTTTGAGGTTAGGAACTCCATTCTAATCAGATGCTTTGCAGAGCAACATTCAGTCATTACACAACTGGTTATTCCAGTGGAACTGAAGAATACAGTGTTAAGGACAGCACATGACATCCCTTTTGCGGGTCACATGGGTATTGCGAGAACTCGCTGTAGAGTGTTGTCCCAGTTTTACTGGCGTGGATACAATAAGGATGTGAAGGTTTACTGTCGGTCGTGTAAAGTGTGTCAGAAGACAAGCCAGAAAGGAAGGACTCCCAAGGCACCGTTAGTAGCAACAGATTTGGCATTTCGCCCTTTTCAGAAGGTTGCAATAGACATTATTGGGCCCCTTCCAGTGTCGCATGTTACGCATTGCCTAGTTAAATGTTTGAAGACCGAAAAGTGGGACACCATTGTGCTGGCCTGTACAAAGGAATGCAGGGGTATTTTCCTGTGTGTATCTAGGGCAGCCAATCAGAGAAGGGGTTTCCCACGGTCAGATAGAACGACTTCGGCGATTGTATAAGGAAGAATAATCGTCCGAAACATGGTTAGAATTAGCGATCGGGAAGAAGAACGGAATGACAGACAAGGATGAGAATGGTCTCCTTTTGACGGGAATATCTTCATTTATGTATAGGTACAAGGAAATCAGAAGGGAGTAAGTAGTTGTGAAGAATTTCGCAAGAATAGTGTCCGTGCATTGAGAAATGCTGTGTTTTTCCTATTTATAATTCAATATATAATCGTTAACACGACAGATATGGGAAAACAACATATGGATATAAAGGTCAACTCATGGAGAACGGAAATATATAACTCCAAAGGCTTGAACTGGGAAAGGTGAAATGCACGAGACCAAGGTTTGAAACACCTCTAGCACAAAACCCCCGAAGTTACAACTTTTTTGGGAAGTTTGCTGGAGTTGCGAGCCTTGTTTCCTGTACGTCCGGTAGCTGCATATATAAGGGCGGACGGAAATGATTTCAAATTCACTTGTACAGCGAGGCAAGACAGAAGGACAACGGCTGGAGAGAGAGAAACGTGTCACGGCCAATATCTTGTTATTTGCAGCCAGGCAGTTCTGTTACTCCACTAAAGCCAGTCTTTACTGATCTTAACTAGATCCTGCGAGGGTATGTAAAGTTACTATGTAAAATAATACAGTAATTACAACTTTATTTCAGGATTTGTTTAATCTATATGTTATGAAAGTATCATGTATATTAATTTATTACTTGATATGATTGTTGAAGATTGGAACCCGAAATATAACCACCGTGACTGAGTCCATATCAGGGCTAGCACAGGACTAATAACAATTCTTTTCAGGACTACCAACAATCATTATCAGGGCTTATTCAATCTGTCTTCAAGTTACTGTACTTTACAGAGCTAACGTGTCAGGCAGGGGGATACTATAACCTCATACCATATATGTGTGTACATATTATTTTGTATTATTTGATTTTATAAAATGTTCCACAGTAGACACCTGTCTTGTCACTGATCCATAATCATGCATTTTCACGCATACATCTGAAAACAAATTCATCTCACCTACAATAGGAATGTGGTAATTGTTATCCACAAATAGCCACATATCCTACAATTATCTGCAGGTTCATACTTGTCAACCAAAAGTCAGAGGTCAATGATCAAGAATTGCTCGATGATCAATGCGAATCGCCCCGGCAGTGTCTGGATTGGTAGAAGCAAGACCTACTGAAGCTGTACATCTCATATGAACACTGATTAACCTAAACAGATGAGTGATATTTGTAACAATCGTGCACCCAAGAAGTGATAATTGTCAAGCAGAGTTTTGTGATGACAATTTGCGTGATAAAACTAGTGAAAGTTATAAAGTGAATAAGACAGTGAAGAAGTCTATTACCCAACTAATTGGAAGAGTCTAAAGAAATGACATTTTAGTTTAACTTGCAAAAACTGTAATTGAATTCGCCAATTTGGTTTTGTATAAATATAACTTTTGTATCACCAGTCACACACAATCACCACAATTAGATAGATGTAAATAAAGAGGATATAAATTGTATTCACCAGCTTTATTCATTCAATATAGTTGATACTGAGTTTGGTTGAATTTTTATTATATCACAGGTGGTCACATAGCGGAGGTGGCGCAGTAAGGTCTGACTGTTCTCTGAATATTTTCAGTCCAGATACTTTCACAGCCGTGACTATCGAGTGATACCAGTGTACTTCTCTGTCACTGGGACCTCACACATTCTGGAGAGAATACTATTTCTACTCTAGCACTATCATCTCACACATATAAAACCTTCCGCTACAGTGGGGGCTCGTCCGCGGGATATTCTCGTATATCCTGAGCCATCCTCTATCTAATACATCTATCTTTAGTCTATCTTGGGCCACCAATAGAAAAAAAAAAAAAAAAAAATTTTTTTTTGGGGAAATTCTAGAACAAGATTTTTTTTCTCAGTAACAGTACCTTAGAGTACTTAGTAAATATTGACTATCACAAGGTTGCACGATTAATTGTGTTGTCCATTTGATAATTATTTTAAGTAAGTTTAGGTAAGTTTTCATACCCTACTTAACTTAATATAATGGCTGACTTAGTGAAGTTCAGAACTGCGATCATGCAAATGGGAAAAGAGCTGGACTTGACAGGTGATGCTCTCGTCCAGTATGTCACAACTGAAGTGGACAAACATATGGATAGAGAGGAAAGGAAGCTGCAAGCAGAAGCTGAGAGAGAAGCCAAAAGACTAGAAGCTGAGAGAGAAGCCAAAAGAATGGAAGCTGAAGAAAAGAGGCTGCTGTTGGAAGTTGAGGCTCAAGCCAAGAAATTGGAGGCTGAAGAAAGAAGATTAACAGCTGAGGAAAGGAAGCTACAAGCTGATAGAGACCATGAACTGAGATTAAAAGAGCTTGAAATACAGGCAGTGGCTACTACTAATGGTAGTAGGTCATCTCATTCGGATACCAGCGCCAGCCAAAGCACCTCCAATGGAGCTATGAACTTCCACTTGGACCCATTTGTGGAGAAAGAAGAGGGAATAGAGGATTACCTTGACAGATATGAACGATTGGCCACTACTTATGGCCTAGAAAAAAGAAAAGTGGAATTTGAAGTTGTCACAGGGATTGAGAGGAGTATCTTATAATGTCTACTTGAAGATGCAAAAAGAAGATCAGGAAAACTATGAAGCCTTGAAACAAGCATTGTTGGTGCGTTACGAACAAAACGCAGAAGCTTATAGAAGGCGATTTAGAACTGCTATGCTCCAGACAGGAGAAACATATCAGCAGTTCTCAGCAAGGTTGGAAAGTTACTTGCTGAGGTGGTGTCAGTTAGGAAACTTCAATCAGGATTTTGAAGGGATCAAGGAGATGATGTTGATAGAACAACTCCTGGAGTCCATGTCTCCTGAGACGAAGACATTCCTAGTAGAACATAAAAGAGAGAGATTAGATGAAATAATCATCTATGCAGAAAGTCACAAACTGGCTCACCCCCTGACTCAAGGAAACAAGAGGAAGCAGGGAGATAGTTTCAAGTCACCACAAAACCAAAACGAGTTTGAACAAAAGGACAATACAACCAAGAACAACCAAAGATATGACTACAAAGACAAGAACCCTCCAGGATATAACAATAAACCCTCACGAAGGGAAGAAAAATGGTGTAAGTTCTGCAAAATGAACAACCACAACACTGATAATTGTGGGAGGAAAAAACCTCTTCATCATGCTGCATGCTTACAGGTGAGGACTTCTGATAGGAAGGAACTGACGGTGATTCAGAATAGCCTCCATCACCCACCTACACAGGAGATAGTGACTGTGAATGGCAAACAAGTCACAGGAATGTATGACACAGGTTTGTCCTATGACGCAGTCGTGTGTGCATCTCTGGTGCGCCCTGAACAAATCACCACAGAAACAGTAGATATTCAAGGGCCACTAAAGGGAGCATTACCCCTAACTTTACCCATAGCAAAGATTCATGTCAGTTGTCGCTATGTGGAAGGGGAGATAAATGCAGCAGTGTTAGATGATCCCTTTTACCCCCTGATGTTGGGGCGTAGATATGTTTTCTTGGGAAACCCGGTAAAACCTATGGTTATGGCAGAAATCCAGACCAGGTCTGACTCCAGGAACATAGAGAGGGACACCAAATTAAAATTTGATTTGATTGAGATGAAAAAGGCTCAAGTAGCAGACAGCACATTGAAGCCTTGTTTTGGCAAAATGTCAAAAACACATAACAATCCAATCAAAGGAAATTTCTATATGGAACATGGACTCTTGCACAGGAAAGCTGGCAGAGGGACGAAAGTCATGGTCAAATTGTTGTACCATCCACCTATAGAAATAAGGTTATAGGCTGGGGGCACATAACTTTGAGTGAACACCTGGGTAATGGTGCCACAAAACAAAGAATAGCCACCCAGTACTACTGGCCAGGTATTACGGAAGACATCAATCGGTATGTAAATTCCTGTCCAGAGTGCACTCATGTAGATTCAGAAAGTCGGCGGAAGAGTCTTCAAAAGTCTACAAGCAAACCAGCCATCATGGGTACTCCCGAGATTTGCACTGGAGGGGAAAAGAAACATCCCACACAGGTTGAATTGCAGTCTGAAACCCATGCACTGGAAGAAAAGAACAAATCACGTAGCCAAAATCAAACACCTACGAATTTGCGAGGGAAAACCGCAACCAACTATCAACGAAAAGAGGGCGGTAAACTTCAAGGGAAACCTACCGACCCCATTTCACCAGCGGTAAGGGCCTGGATGAAAAGCCGAACTGGGAAAAGAGAGATAGCGAAGGATAAATCTATATCCATGAAAACAAAATGTAGGAGCAGATTTTCTTAGTCGACACCCAACTGAGATAGAACGAGAGTAAGAAGAACATTAACTACGGCAAAGCTTACAGTTGTTAGCTGTAGAAATCTACAGCTTAAAAGAGAGGGAGGCTCTGTCGCATGTTACGCATTGCCTAGTTAAATGTTTGAAGACCGAAAAGTGGGACACCAGTGTGCTGGCCTGTACAAAGGAATGCAGGGGTATTTTCCTGTGTGTATCTAGGGCAGCCAATCAGAGAAGGGGTTTCCCACGGTCAGATAGAACGACTTCGGCGATTGTATAAGGAAGAATAATCGTCCGAAACATGGTTAGAATTAGCGATCGGGAAGGAGAACGGAATGACAGACAAGGATGAGAATGGTCTCCTTTTGACGGGAATATCTTCATTTATGTATAGGTACAAGGAAATCAGAAGGGAGTAAGTAGTTGTGAAGAATTTCGCAAGAATAGTGTCCGTGCATTGAGAAATCCTGTGTTTTTCCTATTTATAATTCAATATATAATCGTTAACACGACAGATATGGGAAAACAACATATGGATATAAAGGTCAACTCATGGAGAACGGAAATATATAACTCCAAAGGCTTGAACTGGGAAAGGTGAAATGCACGAGACCAAGGTTTGAAACACCTCTAGCACAAACCCCCCGAAGTTACAACTTTTTTGGGAAGTTTGCTGGAGTTGCGAGCCTTGTTTCCTGTACGTCCGGTAGCTGCATATATAAGGGCGGACGGAAATGATTTCAAATTCACTTGTACAGCGAGGCAAGACAGAAGGACAACGGCTGGAGAGAGAGAAACGTGTCACGGCCAATATCTTGTTATTTGCAGCCAGGCAGTTCTGTTACTCCACTAAAGCCAGTCTTTACTGATCTTAACTAGATCCTGCGAGGGTATGTAAAGTTACTATGTAAAATAATACAGTAATTACAACTTTATTTCAGGATTTGTTTAATCTATATGTTATGAAAGTATCATGTATATTAATTTATTACTTGATATGATTGTTTGAAGATTGGAACCCGAAATATAACCACCGTGACTGAGTCCATATCAGGGCTAGCACAGGACTAATAACAATTCTTTTCAGGACTACCAACAATCATTATCAGGGCTTATTCAATCTGTCTTCAAGTTACTGTACTTTACAGAGCTAACGTGTCAGGCAGGGGGATACTATAACCTCATACCATATATGTGTGTACATATTATTTTGTATTATTTGATTTTATAAAATGTTCAACAGTAGACACCTGTCTTGTCACTGATCCATACTCATGCATTTTCACGCATACCTCTGAAAACAAATTCATCTCACCTACAATAGGAATGTGGTAATTGTTATCCACAAATAGCCACATATCCTACAATTATCTGCAGGTTCATACTTGTCAACCAAAAGTCAGAGGTCAATGATCAAGAATTGCTCGATGATCAATGCGAATCGCCCCGGCAGTGTCTGGATTGGTAGAAGCAAGACCTACTGAAGCTGTACATCTCATATGAACACTGATTAACCTAACAGATGAGTGATATTTGTGACAATCGTGCACCCAAGAAGTGATAATTGTCAAGCAGAGTTTTGTGATGACAATTTGCGTGATACACTAGTGCAAGCTATAAAGTGAATAAGACAGTCAAGAAGTCTATTACCAACTAATTGGAAGAGTCTCAAGAAATGACATTTTATGTTAACTTGCAATAACTGTAATTGAATTCTCCAATTTGGTTTTTTTGTATAAATATAACTTTTGTATCACCAGTCACACACAATCACCACAATTAGATAGATGTAAATAAAGAGGATATAAATTGTATTCACCAGCTTTATTCATTCAATATAGTTGATACTGAGTTTGGTTGAATTTTTATTATATCACAGGTGGTCACATAGCGGAGGTGGCGCAGTAAGGTCTGACTGTTCTCTGAATATTTTCAGTCCAGATACTTTCACAGCCGTGACTATCGAGTGATACCAGTGTACTTCTCTGTCACTGGGACCTCACACATTCTGGAGAGAATACTATTTCTACTCTAGCACTATCATCTCACACATATAAAACCTTCCGCTAGCACCTGCGTTTTATACGTATATTGCAATTTGTATATTATCAAAAAAATACACGAGTAGTTACGGAACATAGAAATGAGTTTGTTTAAACATCATATATCTCCATCCCCTACGCCCCACTCTAACTCATAATCTATAAACTTTAACATATCTGTAATGCATAAACATTTAAAATGGCACTCGTATATGTAAAAATTGCACTCGTATAGTACAGATACCCACTCAATATACCAAAATTGCGATCGTATATGTTCCACGGATAGCATTCGTATATGTACCATTTGAGTGCGTATCCCAGTGGTAAAAATTGACAACTCGTATTGGACGCAATAAGACGTGTCTATGTACAGAGGGGCATTGCGTATATGTACAATTGCACTCGTATATGTACAATTGCAGCTAGAATTAAAAAAATAGCAATCATATATTTACTATTGCGATAAGTATCTGTACAATAGCACTTTCGTCTGAATGTGTACAATTGCGCTCGCCATATGTAAAAATTGCACTTTATATGAATTAATTGCACTAGTGCGTTATATGTACATGGCATACCTTGTATATGCAGCAACCAACCTTTCCTCAGAACCCTCAGTTAATACACAAATGACGGAAGGAACGAACGGATCTGGCTTTCTTTACACTGTTGTTAAATTTAAAAGAGCATCTATTGCTCTCCATGACCGTCTGCCCAACGTGAATAAATAGCCGATCGATTTCTATGTGGCCACAAAGCATGTGGCTGTATACCTCTGAATAGACTTAGCGTGACCAGATAACACAGGACATCTATGGTTATCAAACTCATCTGTGAGGATTTACGGAGAACGCGAAACTACCGAACTCTATCTGCACAGCGTGGATAGGAGATGGTCTATCTCGATCTTAAGGCTGTTTAAGAGCATGAAGTAAAAATTAGATCCCCCTAGTGGTATCCAGCCAATACATTGTAATCGGTATGATCATGGAGCCATAAGGCCTATTTGCAATAGAATTGTAGTATTTGACTCGAGGGTGAAAGAACTGTCGTCTAATATAATGAAGAGAGATCCTATGGTATGAATCTATCGCAAAATGAAACAGTTTGTGGATGGGGGAAGTTAGAGACAGAGAGGAGACTGAGAGAGAATGGGAGATATATTGAGTGTCCGTCGAGAGAGAATAGATCCACAAGATGGTGGACAGTTTTTTTAATTTTTTCACACTATCCAGATACCATGGGATGTTCTTCTTATGTGTGTCAACGGAAGGTAGCTTATCAAAAAAAAAACAATGGCAAACTTTAGACGCAGCATGTTATGACATAAAGCTATGTGTCAGACGACCTGAGACTCCGCAGTAGCTTACAGTCCGGTCGTCCAACAGTGGCCAAACGGGCAAAAAACAAGAATATACTAATGCCCTCCTCAACAGGTGGATCTACCTTTCGACAAAGACTACGCTTTGGCTAGAGTTGTAGGTAGAAGGTAGATGGAATGTCCTCTGATTTATTTAGATCTATGGCCCGAGATCATACGGACGTAGTACACGTTTCCAGCTATGGCAAAAACCACTGACTTTCAGCCTGTCTTTTATGCAAGTAACCATAATCACAGTTTACCGGACTGGACAGTTATAGAACAGAATTTTGGACCCATGTACACAGACCCCCCTCCTAGTCACGGCCGAGGGGACAAATGCAGATGTTTTCACACGCCAGCATTTAAAACATTGAATAGAGTAAACATATTGGGATGTTTTATAGTTACCGTACTTGAGCTTCAACTGCTGATGGATGTATATGTATATCTGGTGGTTAATGTCAGGCTTTAGATACTATATAGATTGTGACATTTTCCATGGAACAGCTGTGTCACTGGTCAAGATGTAAAAGTAGTCCTATGCTCGTTAGAGAGTTAAACCATTAGCGTCAGGAGTAACTACGCAAGTGAGCGACATAAGTCCCAGCGAAAAGGTTTCATATCGGGGTAAGGTCTTGCAGATGCGATATGTAAAGATGCCACTTATACATTGAAGCTCACTTGTCACGCAGCAACATTACATTGTATTTTCGTGTTGTACTAACGATTGTGTCTACAAGAAGTTGAGCCGAAACCCTCTTGTAGTGTTGCTGACAGAATTACATTATGTGACACAATCACTCCTATTCTACCAATCCCGTATCTTACTTTCATCAATTACATGTCGAGTGAAAATCCAAAATTGAGCGAAAACTTGAGCCGTATTTACTCATTATAATTGAAAGTTCGGTATACACTTCCACCTGAAATGTCAAATTAGACGGCTTGAGACCCGTTTATAAAACAAGCATGAATTGTTTTCACCGAATGAATTATAATACTCATGATTAACAACGCACATGCAACACGCTACGGGTGGACACAGACTAACATTATAGATGACAGCGAGATAGGGCGAACGTACAACAGGGAATTTGCCAAAATACGGGCAAACGGAAGTTATCTTTGGCTTTTTTTGTAATTCTACTGTTTCATATCGGGCTGGACATTATCTTTTAGATTTTTGTTGTTATCTCATCATCAGTTTTTCAATCATCATCAACACAAAGCCCCAGACCGTTATAGCTAATCTTAAAACAACATAATAATGCCGACGACTATCTACGTTCAGCAACCGCCAAAGGATCCAGGCTTCACAGAATTTGGGAGACTCAGGAAAAAGTTTAAAGCAGAAGACAATGCCCTGCCAGAACAGGAAGCGGTTGCCAAGTGGTGTACCGATTGGATTAGCAAAAGTTCAACGTTGGACTTGGTGAACAGTTTGACGGGGTTTCGGTTTGCCCCGTTTGAATAATCATTAAATGGCTCAACCATCGCGAAGCGACCTGGAAATATCAAGATTCGTCAACTCTTGTGCTGAAGCAAACCACAAGGCCTATATGGAATTCAACAATTTCGTCGCGGGTCCTAAGTAAAACAGATCAAGCCAGCAATTTTGGGGTGCGCTGGCCAAGCTTCCTTAAGGGTTCTATGGATTTCCTACGTAGAAAGCTCATGGTCCAGAATTGATTAAAACCTCATAGCTGCAAGCTCTGAACCCATCGCGGACTGAATTGAGGCACAGAACATCGTCCAGCGACTGCATCATGACTTCGCAGAGCACTAAGTTGCAACAACGGACTTTTCATGCCATGGAATCGCTAATGCCGAACTCGATGAACGAGAGCAGAGGTTTCAACGATATTCTGGTCTGCTCAACACACTTAAATGCGGATTTGCGACGGGTGTGGAAGCAAGCTTACTGTCAGATCCTTGCAACTTTCGTCAGCACAAAACACTCATGAATTCGCGCAATTTGGACATGTACTGCAGTATTCCATTTATCAAGGATTCAGTTTTCAACTCCACGCATGCCGTGCTCCACACTCAACGTCTACAAACCACAGTAACAAATCTGTTCGAGAACTGCTGAGTTGCATCTGCCTGAACGATGAGGTCATCAAAGACATGCGGACGCGATAAAGAACAGGTAGACAAGCACACAGACAGACAGATCAGCGCTAGAGTGGACAAGACAAACGACAGACAAGGACAGACTATAGATAGTTTTCTATGACCTAAATAGATAGATATGATAGATAGATAGATAGATTAGATAGATAGATAGATAGATTTAGATAGAGATAGATAGATAGAAGATAGATAGAAATAGATAGATAGATAGATAGAATAGATAGATAGAATACAAGATAAAGATAAATAGATAGATAATGTAAGCATAACACAACTAAAATAAATTAGGAAATGCAAATATAGAAAACTTTTCAGAAGTAAAAAAGGTTACAGTTAATATGTTTCTAGTTTCACAAGGGTAGGAAACAAGGTACAAAGAATTACTATACGACTACTGGAAAGATGAACTGGAGACAGGATTATAATCTAAAAAAAAATCAAAAAAATGGGTTAAAGTAAAATTGAGATGATGGCACGTTGATTGACATTGAAGGACTTGCTGTATGTTTGTTGAAGGTCAATTGACTTTGGGGAAAGCTGAATGAATGATCAATTTCTCGATCACTAAGGGCAAAATCTCTTCTAAATGTAATAGAGTGTACGTAAAGGTAAATGGGTTAGACCTCAAAAATTCTAAAGGGGTTGGATTTTGAAAACATCAGCAATAATTGGCACGAAACGTTTGCGGGGAAACAAAATAACATCTGAGGAATAGATTCATTGACAGTCAAGATCCCCCTGCTTTATGGAAGAAAAACATGCCACCATCATTAGCGCGTATGCACCAACTATGAAAACCAGGAATGACTCCCCAAGGATAAGTTTTATGAAGAACTACATTCAGTCATTGCATCAGTTTCCAAAAAAGCGGCATAAGATAAGCTCATAATTTTGGTTTTTGTTTTAATGCAAGAGTAGGCTTCCATAACAACATCCCCTGGAATGGCACTATCGGAAAGTACGGCGTGGGTCGCTGTAACAGCAATGGACTTCTTCTCCTCCAGACTTAGAACATGGACTCCTTGTCACCAACATCCATTTTTCGACTTCTACCTGAACAGGAACCTTCACCTGGTTGCACTTCGCTCTAGAGAATTGGCACCTAATTGACTATGTAATTGTTAAAAGAAGGACAAGAGAATGACAAGATTTTTAGAACCAAGTAACCATGTGTGGTGCCGAATGCTTGTGGGACTGATACAAATCGCCTTATAACCCCCCCCCCCCCCCTATTAAAATTCGTATCCAACCCTAGCCAGCGCCCCCAGGGGCACCCCAATCAATCACCCTAACATACCATCCACCCAAATCAATTACCAAATCCCCCAAAAGCACCCCAACAAAACACCCATCCAAACCCCCCCCCAACCATACCCACTAACCCCCCTTCATCATCAAAACAACCCCCAAAATCACCACCAACTATACATATAACCTCCCCAACCCACAATAACCCTCCACACCCCCTCAATCACAATTCAATATACCCCAACCATACTCCACCTACCAAACCCCCCCCAAACAAATCCCCCCTACAATTCCTCAAATCCCCAATACTATACCATTCCCCCAACCAAAAATCCAAATTAAACTTTCATCCCTTAACCCCCAACTCCATTACCCACCCAAAACCCAAAAACCCCAATCCCCCCCATCCACACCCAAAAACACCCCCTAACAACCCCCCTCACTTCCAAACCCACCAACCCCCATCCCAAATACATTTTCCCATAACTTTAAAATCCCCCCCAAAACTAATAAATTAATCCATAACCCATCAAACAACCCCACCAAAATACCCAAAAACTCCTCCACCACAATTCCCACCTCCCCAAAATAACAAATCATTCTTTACCCCATATTAACCCCAATCAAACTTCCCAACCCCACTCCCCAACTAACCCCATACCCTCAAACACACTTCAAATAAAACTCAAAACCTCAAACTACCCCTCCTTACAAAACAAAATCCATAAAACAACCTAAAATTCAAACAACATTACCTCCTATCCACCCATCCAATCCCCATATCCCCACCAACCCCCCCAAACTCCCAACCACCAAACCCCATATTAACACCAACTCTACACTCCCAACCCACATCCAAAACCCCAAAATAACTCCTTCAACCATATCTATCTAAACCATCCTTTAATAAACCCCATCCCACCAATCCACCACCCCCAAACACATAAACCCATACCCCCCAAAACCATCAACCTAAAACCCCAACCCCCACCCAAATTTAAACCCCCCCAACACAACCCATACACCCAATCTAAACAACCCACTCCCATTCCCCCTATCCCTTCCAAATAAATACAACATTCTCAACTTACACCCCAACAATCAACCCCCAAACATCCCACAATACCTTCATAACAAATCAACCAAACCCCCCCCCAATCTACAAACACATTCAAACCACCCAAACCCCAAACCCCCCCATCCACCACAATTACCCCACCCAAACATTCAACCTTCCCCCTCACAATAAAAACCACCCCATCCACCATCACATCTAACAACCCCAAACCAAAAAAACCCACAACCCCCCCCCAAAAAAACAAAATCAATAACCCCCCTACCAATAACCAACACCCCCCCCTTACCCCCCCCCCAAATAACAATCCCACAAAAACTACCCCAAAACCCCAAAACCCCCAACAACCAACCCACAAACAATTTCCCCAAAACAAAACTCCCACTACCACAAACCATATCAAATAATCCCCCAATACCAATTATCCCAAAAAAATCACCCCCACCACAATTCTCCCCAAATACACTATTAAATCTACAAAACCAAAACATAAACCTACCAATCCCCCAAACCAAACCAAAAAACTCACCCCAACAAATCTACATATCCAAAACCACCACCCCCCACAACCCTCCTACCAACCAAACCCCCTATCCAAAAAATCACAAAACTACATCAAAATCCAAACCACAACCCCCATACCACCCCAAAAACCCATCATAAACCAAACTTAACTCCATCCCTAATTCCATCAACCCAAACCCCCCTCAAAAATTTAATTACAAACCACATAACCCCAAAAAAAAACCCCCCCAACCCTTCCCATTCCCAAACAATCAAAAAACCCTAAATCCAAAACATCAACTCTCTTCATTCATCCCAAAACCCATCATCAATCCCCAACTCCCAACTTAACCCCCCAATCCCAAAATAAACCCCCCCCACCCCACACTAAATCCCCAAACTAACCAATCCCATCCAAACCCATTCAACATCCATACACAAAATCAATAAACTACCCTAACAAAAACACACCCCCCCCCAAACACCTCCCCTAAATCCCCCACCTAAAACCCTACAAACCCCCATATCCCAACCCCACCTTTACTCCAAACACCCCCCCACCCCCCCCTTTACCCTACACCCCTCCCCCCAATCCCAACCACTACCAACTATCCATAATACAAAACCCCCCCCAACCAAAAACCTAACCCCAAAATAACTCCCCCATCCCCTCCCATAACCCCATAAAACCAAACCCCCAACCCCTCCCCCAATACAACCACCCCATCCACCCCTACCCCAATACTAAAATCCCCCTCCCCAAATAACCCCTACCCCCATCCTACCACAAAACCAACCCCCACAAAATATACTACCAAACCATAAACCCCTACCAATCAAAAAAAACCAATCCAACCACATCTTCCTAAAACCCCCTCCTCCCAACCCAATCAAAAAAAACCAAACCCCTCATCCCACCCCTAAAACTCAATAAACCATTACCACAAAAACTTCCAAAATCTCTTCACAATACCCAAATCCAATCCCCAACCCTCCACCCCAAACATCCCCCTTACCCCCCCCCATCCATACATTCAATTAAAACCCAAATCCAACAAATCACTAATACCCCCCAACAAACCTAAATACCCCCCCACAATAACAAACCCCCCAAAAACCCTCCCCTCCCCCCCAAATAAACCTAACCCAACAACCTAATAAATCCATCCCCCCCCAAAATTACCCAATCCCATCCAAATAAAACCCCCCAATCCCTCCAAAATCCCCCAATCCCCAACCCCCCCCCCCCTAAAATCCTCCCCCCATAACCTCCACCCCACCCCACCCATAACCCCCTTTCACAAAAAACACCCCCCTATTAAAAACAACTAAAATCCCCTCAAAATAATCCTAAAAACCCCAACCCCTTCCCCCCCCTCAAACCCAAAAACACATTCCTAATACAAAAAAATAATCATCCATAAAAAAATTTCCACCCAAAACAAAAATTCCCAATCCACCCAAATAACCCCACCATCCCTCCACTTAAACACTTAAAATCATCCCCACTAATTAAACCAACCCCAACAAACACTCAACTCAACCATAACCCACTATACCCCCCACCCCAAAAACATCCCCCAAAACCACCATCCCAAAAAATTTCCCCCCCCAACCCAAATCATAAATTACCCCTATCCCCCCTACACCCTAACAATTCAATTATCCCCCTCCCCCCCCTAACCCCTACCATCCCCCCCAACATAACCAAATCCCCAAAAAAATCTCCCCAACTCCAACCACAATCCAAAAACCATATTCCCCTCAAAACCCATCCTAAAAACTTATATCCCCCATTAATAAAAAAACTAATACACACCTCAAAAACCCTAACCTCAAATAACAACAAAAACAAAAACCCAAACCCCACCCAAAATTCCCACCACTTACCCCCAACCAAAATCATTATCATACCCCATCAAACAATCCCAAAAAAATCACCCCCCCTACTTTACAACCCCCCTACCCCTAATAAAAACTCTACTATCTACAAAAACTCAAAATTCCAACAAAAAAATTATCCACCCCTAAAAAAAAATCCAAATCCCCACCAAACAACAATTTCATCCACATCCCCTAACAACCCCCCCCAAAACAAAAAAATAAAATTATTAAAAAAACAAACCCACCCCCCTATTAAATACACAAAAAAAAAAAATATCAAAAATCCATTCCCCAACACAAAACCCAACTCCACCCCCCAATATTCACACAAACCCCCATCCCAATCCTTCCCCCAACCACTCCCCCCTAAATAAACCAAACCATTTAAACAATCAACCCACCCAAACAAACCCAATCATCATTCAAAACTTAACCTACCCCCTAAAATCATAAACACCCAATCAAAAATAAAAAATCCCCAACCACCATAAAAAAATCTTAAAAAACCCCCCCCTAAATCCCCAAAAAAACCAATCCCACTTCCCCCCCCCTAAAAAAACCCCCTAACAAAAAATCCCCTTCCAATCAAACCCAAAAAACAATCTAAACACCAAAAAACACACACCCTTCAACCCTAAAAAAAATTAAAAACCTACCCACAAATACCCCTACAAATCCCATCCCCCCCCCCCTATCATCTAACCTAAACATCACCAAAAAAATCAACCCAAAAATCCCTTCCAAACCAACCACAAAAAAAACCTCCTACTTAACCCCAATCAACTATCACCCACCCTACATCATAACTCCAATTATCACCCCCCATAAAACTTACTAAAATCAATCAAAAATAAACAAACCATTCAAACCAAACCAAACCCACAAACCCAACAACATCAAAAAACCCAAACCCTTTTCACACACCACTCCATAACATCCCAAATTAAATCCTATCCAAACCAACCAATAAATATAACCCCATTATAACAACCCAACTATCCAAAAACCACAAAACAAACCATATCCCCACTAAAATCCCCAAACAAAATTCCCCCAATCAACCCCTAAAACATAAAAACCCAACTTCCCCAAAAACTATAATAACCCCAAAATACACTAAATAACAAACACAAACCTAAAAAACACATCCCATAAAACCCCCCCAAAAACACACCCACCACATACATCACAAACCCCTACCCACCATAACCATAAAACACCAATTACAATTTAACCCAAAATCCCTACCACAATCCATCAAAACCAAAAAACCAAATCACCTATACAATCACAAAATTAAAATCCATTCTTAACACTAACATTCATCCCCCCCACCTACAAACAAAAAACAAATAACCAAATATCAAATTACCAAAATACACATATCACAATAAATAACCATCTCAACACATACAAAAAAACCCCAAAAAAAAATCCACTCACTACCAAAACCCCTATAACCCCTTATAAAACCCACAAAAAAAAACATCCCAAACCCTACAACAAATATCCACCCCTCCAAATACCAAAACAAACAATAAAATAATCCCAAAATAAAACCAAAAAAACCCATTACTCTTCACCAAAAAACCAAAATAATTACAAAATCAAACAACCAAAATCAAACTACACCCAACAACCCACATTCCCCCTATCCACAATCCATTCTTACCCAAAAACCCTTAAAAAAAACCAACATAACCATACACCCAAACAAACCATATCCAAACTCAACATCACATCCTTTTTTTAATCCAACAAAAAACTTATCCCAAAAAAAATTAAACCCCACCACAACTCCCACAAAATAATACAAAAATAATCCTTTCAACAATCCAATCAAAACCAAATCAAATACATCATCCAATTCCCCCAAAACCAAAACCCAAAACTACCAAAATACCCCCAAATCAAAAACCAAAATTAAAATCATATTCAAAAAATCAATAAACAAAAAATAAATCAAAAAACCCCAAAAAACAAAAAAAACATTCCCAACAACACCTACTAAACCCCCACCATATAACAAATCAACCACAAATCCCAAAACCATCAATTAAAATAAAAAACCCCAATTAACCCATTCAAAAATAAACAAAAAAAAAAAACCAAATACCCCCAAACCATCCAACAAAACCCAAAAAAAAAACACATCCACTAACAAACCCAAACCCCAATCCCAACCAAAAAATACCCACTAAACATCATTAACCTCCAAAACACTAAAACAACAAAAATCCCCAAAAAAAACTTCAACCCCCCAACCCCCCCCTATAAAACACCAAATCAAAAACCATATTCAAAACCTAAAAACTAAATCAAAAAACATCCCTCCAACCCCCTAACCTATCCCTAAACAACCCTAAAACAACAACAACCCAAAAAACCAAAACTTACAAAATAAAAATAAAAAAACACCCCAAAACCAAACAAACACATTAAATCAACAATCAAAATCCAAAAAACCCAAAACAATTAAACTAACAAAAATAAAAAACCTACAAACCAACCAAACTACCAAAAAATACCTTTACAACCAACTAACATTCCCAACCCCAAAAAACACAACCCATACAACAAAAAAAAACCCACATAAAAACCCCCCAAACCACTACATTTAACATCCACCCCCCAAAACAATTCCCTTAATCATTCCAAATCCAAAACATCAAACCAAAATTCACTCAACAAAATCCAACCACAAAATAAACCAAACCCCCAAATCCCTACTCAAAAAAACAAAAAAACATCCATCCCTTAAAACAAAACAAATTAACAACAAAAAAAAAAAAAAAACCCCCCAAACAATCAAAAAATCCCCAAATAACCACCCCACCCCCAAATCCAACCCCCCCAACCTAACCCACCATTTCAAAAACAAATACATCATACCCCAAATTCCAAAAATCATCCAAAATCCAATCCTAAACCCAACCCAACAAAAAAATAACCACCCTAAACCACCTACCCCAAACAACCTCACATAAAATAAACCAACCCTACCAATCCCTAACCCCCAAAACTCCCCCTCAAAAACCCAAAACAAAAATCCACTAACATTACTCAACAACAAATACCCCCCCAAATCACCCCAAACTCAAAACACCAAAAAAAAACACACAACATCAAAACTCATCTACAAAATCCCCACCCCAAAAAAAACCAAAAAAAAACCAACCACTTCCATCACAAAAACAAATACCAACAAACACAATTCAAAATCAAAAAATACCCTAAAAAACAAAACCCTAATCCCCAAAAAACCAAATACCCTACCATCACACCCCCATAATCCAAACAAACCACA
Organism: Oreohelix idahoensis; assembly: GCA_024509875.1. Taxonomy (NCBI): domain Eukaryota; kingdom Metazoa; phylum Mollusca; class Gastropoda; order Stylommatophora; family Oreohelicidae; genus Oreohelix; species Oreohelix idahoensis. The sequence continues at coordinate 52,165 of JAMPIV010004966.1, forward strand.
ACTACCCCCCTAAAAAAAACCCAAAACACCCAAATCACCCCCCATAAAACCAACCAATAACCCCCTAACTCCCCAATCCCCCCCATAACACAATACACCACACCACCAAAAACCCCCCATAAAAAACCCACCCATCATCAAAACCAAAAACAACCCCCCCAACCAAAACCCAAAAACCCAAAACACCCCACAACCCAATAACCCACACACCTTTTAAACCCCCCCATACCCCAAAAAAATTACACCCCCCATTCCCCCTAAAAACCCAAACCAAAATCAAAAACACAAAAACCCAACCCCCCCAAAAAAACCCCCCCAACCCCCAAAAAAAAACACATACAACCACTAACACAACTAACAAACCCCAAACCAAAAAAACCCATCCCATACCCACAACCCAAAAACCCACCAAACAACAAACCACCACCCCCTAAAACTCACCCAAAAACCAAATCCTAAAACCCCCAAAAAAAAACCCCAAAACACCCAAAAACCCCACAACCCCCCCAATAACTACCCAAACTAAATAAAATAAACACAAAAAAACCATAACCACTACCAACCCCACAACAAACCCAAAACCTATAACCCCCCCCCCACCCTCCACCCAAAACCCAAACTAACCAAAAACTTTTTAAATCACCCAAAAAAAATCACCACCACCCAAAACCCCCCCTAACACCTAAAAAAAACCCCCAACAACCCCCACCCAAAAACCCCCAAATTCCAACAACAAACATCAAAACCACAACAAAAACCCACCCCCCCAAAAACCCCAAAAAAAACCAACCCACCCCCCCACACCCTAATAACCTCACACCCCCCAAAAAACCCATATCCCCCCCCCCCCCCCAAACACCCCACCCCAAACCCAAAAAACCAATAAAACCAAAAAACCAAACCCAAAAAAATCCCCCAAACCCCCCCCAACCCCCCATTAATTCCAATCAACCCATACCTACAAACCTAAACCCACCCCCATCCAAAATCAAAAAAACATTTAATCCCCAAAACCAACCTAATAACCCCAATTCTAACCCCACCCAAACACCCAAACCAAAAACTAAAAAAAAACCTTAACACTCAAAATCAAAAAAAACCCCCCCCCCCAAAACCCCCCCATAACAACAAAAATCCCCCACAAAACCCAAACCCACCAACCCCCAACATAACCCACCAAACCCCCCAAACAAACCCCCCAACCTACCCCCCCCAAAACCCCAAATTTAAAATCCACCAAACCCCCCCATCCAAACCCCCCAAACCCCACCCCAACCACCCAAAACCCCCCCCCCCCCATCACCCCCCCCCATAACCCCCCCCCTATACACAACAACCCAACCAACTACCCCCATTACCCATTAACTACCACAAACCCCCACCCAACATACCAACCAAACCCCCCAAAACCCCCACCCAATCCCCCCCCAAAAATCCCCCCCACCAAACCAACCCCCCAAATCAACCCCCAAAAACCCCATAACCCCCACCCCAAACATAAAAATCCTTTTACCAAATAACCCCCCCAAAACCAACCACCCCCCAAAACCCCTACACCCCAAAACCCCCCACCCCAATAACCCCCCCCCCCCCCAAAACCAACCCCAAAACCCCCAAAACCCACACAAACCCAAACCAACCCCCCAATAACTATACCCAACCCACCAAAAAAACACTATATAACCTCCCCCAACCAAAACACCCCCCCCCCCAAACCCCCACCCCCTAAACCAACCCCCAACCCTAAACCCCAAACCCCCCCCCCCCCAACCCCCACACCTAAACCCCCCCCCCCCCCCCCAACACAACCAACACTTACCCCCCCCCCCTACACCCACCAAACCCCCACACAACCCAAAACAATTACTTCCACCCCCCAAAACCACAAACCAAAAAAACCAAAACTTACCAAACTAAAACCCAACCCCCAATAACCCCCACAAAACCCAATCTAACCCCCCCAAAACAACACCCCCCCCCCCCAACAACACAAAACCCATAAAAACCCACAAAAACAAACCCACCCCCCAATCACCCCCCAAAAACACCCCAAATTACCAAACAAAAAACAAACAACCAATTATCCCCAACCACACTCTCCCACCCCCCCTCCACCAAAACCCCCCAATACCAACAACAAAAAAACCTAAATCACAAAAACATTTCCAAATCACAAATCCCCCCAACCCACACCCAAATAAACCCAAAAATTAATCAAAACTTAAACTTAACAATCTTCCAAAAAACCAAAACCCCCCCCCCAAACTTCAACCAACACAATAAACAAAAACCATCAACAAACCCAAAAACCCCAACACCCAACCAAAAAAACCCCTAACACCCAAATAACAACCCCCACAAATATAATCACCCCCATTAAACCAACCAAATACATTCCCCCACCCCCAAAACCCATCCCATCACAAACCCCATAAATCCAAACACCAAAAACTAATACAAACCCACCCCCCCCCAACAACCCTACAAATAAAAAAATACCCACCATCCCCCCTAAAATATCCCCCAAAACCCCAACAACCCCATTAAACCCCCCCACAACAACAAAACCCCACTAAAAAACAAAATTCTACAATATCCCAAATCAACCAAAACCCCACCATACTCAAACCAAACCCACAAATCCCCAATATTCAAACCCCCCCAACCCTAAAACAAACTAACCAAAAAATCCCCCACATCAAAACCCCCACCCAAACATACCCCCCTTACCCAAAAAATACCAAATACCCCCCAATAAAAACCTCAAAAACCCAAACCACCACCCCAAACACCAAAAAACAAAATCCACCAACCATACACCCTACCCCAATATCAAACCCTACCCAACCCCCAAACACCCCAAAATACAAATTAAATACACCCCCATTTTCAACTAAACCTACCAAACCAAAATCCCCCAACAACCACAATAATAACCCTAAAACCCCAAAAAAAACCAAAAAATCCCACCCCCACTAAATCCCAAAAAACCCAACCCAACAAACACCTAACCTCCATTTAACCCCCAAATCCAAAAAATACCCCCAAAATTAACAACCTAAAAAACATAAAACCCCCCCCCAACCCCCACCAAATCCACAATCCATCACAACCAAACCCCCCCCTCTATAAACATAAAAACCTTAACCATTCAATTTAAAACCATCCCAAATAAACCAATAATCCAACCAAATAATCATCCCCCCATCACCCCAATACAAAAACCAACATTACCCAAATTTCCACATCCCAACATACAACCAAACCAATATCAACAAACTAAACCCCAACATCTTACAACACCACCAAATCAAATCCCATAAACCAACTAAACCCCCCCACACCCACCCCCATCTAAACCCCTAAAACACCAAAAACAAAACCAAACACATAACCAAAATACCACCACTTAACAACCCTATCAATCTCATTAACAAACCATAAAAATCAAAATAACTTACAACATCTAACCCCACCCCATCATTTAAACAACCCAAATACATTACACCATAACCCCCACATTCCTTAACCCACCCCTACAAAATCACCCAATAAAAATTAACCCACCCAAACACCCTATAAAAATCAATTCCCCCCTTTAAAAACCCAAAACCACCCCCCAACCTCAACAACCCCACATATACAAACAAATAAAAACCAAACCCACAACCCCCACCCCAATAAACACAAACACTATAAACCCAACAACACCATCAAACCACCAAAATACCCCCAAACCTTAAAAAAACAACCAACATCCCCCAACCCAAAAAAAACCTACCCAAACTATACAACCAACCTTCAAATAACCCAATAACACAAAACCCCCTCCACCACCCCAAAAACCAATCACAAACACCACAACATCCAAAACAAAAATCCACCCCCACCCAACATACTTTAACTCCAACCCCTAAAACAACCCCCCCACCAACCCAAACAAACAACCCATCACCATCATAACCACCACAACCCAAACCTTAAACCAAAATAAATCCAAAATCCCCCACCCCAATACCAAAACAACAAACACCACTAAATACCCAACCCAACAAAAACACCTACAAACTAAATTCCCACCAAAACCCCCAATCAAACAAACAATCCAAAACCAACACCCAACCCATTCAACCACCAAAACAATAAACAAAACAACAACCCAATCCCCAAAACCACCCCCCCCACCCCAAAAAACCAAAACATAACCAAAAACACCAACAAAACCATCCCCCCAACCCAAACCAACACCAATCCCCTAAAAAAAAAAAACACACCCCACAACCCCAAACCCCCAAAACCCCACCCCCCAACAAACCCCAAACCCACAACACCCACAAAATACTAAACCACCACCAAAACACACCCAACAACACAACA
>JAMPIV010004967.1:0-210522 GCA_024509875.1 Oreohelix idahoensis
TGTAGTTTTGTGTAGTTTTTTGATAGTAGTTGGATTTTTAGTGTTGGTTCTGATGGTGGTTGTTGGTATGTTGGTAGGGGGGGGGGTGGATTGGATGGATGTTGAAGTGAATTTTTTGGCCCCTAGATTTGTGGTTTGAAGTTTTGATTGTATGGAGACGTTGGGGGGTTTTGGTGTGTGGAATAGTGAGATAGTGTTGGGGTGGTTTTTAGGAATGTATGATTATTTTAGTGGGCTGAGGGGTTGGGTAAAAGTTTAAATTTTGTTTGGGGAGGATTTGTGGTTGATGAATATGTGTCCCCCCCCCCCGATATTGGGGGAACAGTATCATGGTGAATGATGTTTTTGGGTGTATGGAGTTTTATGTGGGAGGTTGAGGGATTTTTGGTGTAGGTGTATGGTGGTTTGAGGGGGTAGTTGGAAGTTTAATTGTGTATGGTGTTTGGGTTGGATTTTTTTAGTTTTAAGGTTTAGGTTGTTTATGGGAGTGGTTTTATGTAGTTGATGTTTGTGTTGTGGTTTTGGGGTAGGGGAAAAAAAATTGTTGGGTGTGATTGACACGGATGGGGGTATTGGGTTAGTGGTCATGTTGGGGTAATGTTAATGGGGTGGGTTGGTGGGTTTCAGTGTTATTGGAGGTGAATATTGATTGTTTTTGGGGGGGTGTTAGAGGTTTGTGATAAAGGGGGGTGTGAATTGTGAAATTGGGGGTGTGATTTGGTATGGGTTGTAATTGGTGTGGGATTTGGTTTGTGAGTAATTTTTATGGTGGAATGGTTTGAGGGGAGTGGTGTATGGAAGTGGAATGTGGGTTGGGTGTTTTGGGATTTGTGGTGTTGTTGGTGGGTTTTGTTGAGGGGGGAAGGGTTTGGGGTGGGGGGGGTATTATGGGGAATTGGATTTTTGGGGGGGGTTGTTGGGTTTGGGGGATGTGTGAAGATGGGAGGTGTATGGGTGGGGGTTTGTGTGGGTTTGGTTATGGGTGGGGGTTGGAAAAATGGGGGATTTTTGGGTTTTTAAAGTATTTGTGGTGTGGGGGTTGGGTATTGTGTGGTTGGTGAATGGTTAGGGATTGGTGGGGTGTGTTTTTGGAGGTTGGATTTTGGGTTGGTGGTTGGGGTGTGGTTGTTTGTGTGTTGGGGGGTTGTGGGATTTTTGGGGGATTAGGGGGATGTGGGGGGGAGTTACAATTGGGGGGATGGAATGGGTTTGGTTTTATGTGGGTTTTGGTTTTTATGGGATGGGGTTTGTATTGGGGGTGGGTTGGGGTTTTATGGGGTTGTTTTTGGGTTTGGTTTTGGGGGGGTATTTTGTTTATTGTTTGGGTTTGGGTGAGTGTTGTTATGGGGGGGGGTTATTTTTGGGTGGGTGTGGGGGGGTTGTGTTGTGTAGTACGGGTTGTTGGTGGGGGTGGTGGGGTGTTTGTTTTGGTTTTTTTTGGTTGGGGGGTGTGTGGGTTGGGGGTTGTGGGGTGGAATGATTTGGGTGGGTTTTTGGGGGTTTGTTTTGGGTTGGGGGTGTTGGGTTTGTGTGGGTGGTTGGGTTGGGGGGTTGGTGGGGGGTGGGGGGGGGGGGGGGGGGATGTGGGGGGGGGTGGGGGGGTTTTGGGGGTGGGGGGGTTTGGGGGTTGGGTGTTGTGTTTTGGGGTGGGTGTGTGTTTTTGGGTGGGTTTGTGGTTTGTTTTTTGTGGGGTGTTTGGGGGTGGGGTGGTTTTGTGTTTGGGGGGGGGGTTGGGGGGTTTTTGGGGGGGGTTGGGTGGGGGGGTTTGGGTTGGGGGTTTGTTTGTTGGAGGGTGGGGTGGGGTGGGGTGGGGGGGGGGGGGGGGTTGTTAGTGGGTTTTGTTGGTGGGATTTGGGGGGTTGGATTGTCATAGTTTAAGTGCTGTGATTGTGAAACTGAAAACGAATCATTTGTGTAACTTCTTCGTTCAGTTGTTAGTCATGCTAAATCTGCAGGGAGAAACTGTATCCGTAAAGAACTCGGTATAGGCCATGCATGTTTGGCTGAATTGTTTTTCTCCGACAAAAGTCGCTGACAGTGAATGAAGCGCGAAATGTGGTGCAGAGACTACGATTTGATTGGCGAAACAGTCACGTGGTACTTTGACCCGACGCTTTGACTGGGGCGGAACTTTCATTCTTTCGTTGTTTGTTCGTCGACTTGAACACGGAAATTCTCTACCAAGATGGTACGGAAATCCTTAAATATCATAACCAGAAGAAACCATCGATTATCGATTTTCATCGGATGCAATTATAAATTGTTTTTGATGATTCTGGGAACGATTTAAGCAATATTAATATCTTGTAATTTCATTGTTTTGTCCTCAGCCTGGTGGTAAAGCTGGAAAGGATTCTGGAAAGGCAAAGGCCAAAGCTGTGTCCCGTTCGGCGCGTGCTGGACTTCAGGTATGATGATGTTTTCATTATTTTAAATACTGATTATTTATAATTACAATGTATGCTTTAAACTATCCGAATTCTTTTTCTGAAATTTGATTATATGTGCATCGGATTTTCAGTTTCCCGTCGGACGTATCCATCGTCACCTGAAGACGCGAACTACGAGTCATGGGCGCGTTGGAGCAACTGCAGCTGTATATAGTGCTGCAATCCTGGAATATTTGACAGCTGAGGTACGTTACAGCATTACTAGTATGGCATTGCATGAACATGTAATTGCTTTTAGTATGGTGATAGAAAAATTAATAGTTCGTGCAAGGTTTAAGTAGGCCTAATCAAAACAAACCAACTTCCGGAACAAGGTAAACGCTACCAGTAGGCCTATCTCATTAAAAGGAATATCTTCTTTTGAAGTTTATCATGGGCTTGCGTTTACGTTTTAAATACATATATTGTTCCCCGGTTTTATATTTTTTGTTCGATGATTTCTGTGTAGCCTACTGTTAGGATATTTCGCCAGGGTAATTCGTGGGCGACAAAAATGAAATTGGCGGGAAACAACCAGTTCTCTTGCCAAGTTTGTGATGTAGGCTATCCAGAAATGGTAGGCCTATTTATAAAATTTCACTTCAGTCCTGACTTATCTAGCGGAAACTGATAATCTACTAGGCCTAATTTAATTAATGACCCATTTAATTTAGTCTGATATTCATTTACAATTTATAGGCCTACTGCCAGTAAACTTAACAGTAAAATAGGCAAATTATCATACATTGACATGAAAAGATTAATCTTTTAATTGTCTTTTATATTTAGACGTGTCTGGGTTGAGGGGTGCTGCTCACTAAACGAGGCAAAATGTTATTAGGCCTAAAGAAAAAAAATGAGCGATAAGAATGCATATTATCCCCCTGCCTTCTAACTTCTGGCCAGAAAACATTTTAACACATTAGGCCCTAACTACCGAATTGGAAAACAAGCCATTGCATAACTAAATCTTGTTCCCATTTTCACCCTGTAGATGTATGCACAAATTAAGCTGTAATTTTCGCACGCCCTAATTGCTTAGGCCTACAAATTTTTATGAATTATACGTCATTTTAAAGATAAATGAATGTACTATTACATCAAGCTGAAAAATTTATGTTTACGGGTAGGCCTATGGTAAATATTATTAAGACAAAAAAAGTTTCAATTTAAAAAAAAAATGTTTTAACTTCCCAACATGTTGCTTCTTTCTAAGGCAGTTAATGCCTTTCTGTAGGTGATTATCACATAGTATATCCAATTACAAGAATAACAAGCCCAAGGACAGACATACTGACTAATATTTACACTATTGGTAGCTTACATAATCACACCTACACCACTTCCATAAAATTTCAAAATTTGCATGCAGACCTGGTTCACGAGTTGGGACAAAACGAAAACTATTTGACGTTTCACCCTCATTAACTTGCAGCCGTTGTTTCGTTCTTTAGTTACATTATTTCCTGCACCATTTGAAACTAATCAAGGTCTTTGCTATTTTACGGCCCTCCGATGGCAGAGGACTTGCAATATTTTCACTATCATCACTGCTTGCATCCCCACTATTTCAATCATTGTGCACACCGTTTTCACTTTGTCCTCATCGCTAGATTTATCAGTCAATTGTTGAAACAAATTTCTAGCTTGTTCAGCCGTTATTGGAGATGTAGAAGCATTTTTGTGGTCCTATCACTAGTTGCCACGGTAAAGTTTTACACGATTTGGTAACTAACCCTAAACGTTGAAAAATGTGAACATATCAATTTTCCAGTGTTCTACAACAACCATGCTTTGGGAATTTGTTTTCCGGTGGCAACTTAAAATCTCGAACCAGATCAGAAAGTATTTCGGTACATATTTCATTCGTTTCATTACTAAACATAGATCGACGCTCTGAGCGGCTCGCGATCCAAATGATGGTATTTCATTAGGTAGTTCCACCGGCTCGTGGTAGTTAATGTGTTAAACATCAGTGTGAGATCAATAAACAACCTTGGATGTGCAGATAACAGTTTGTTGTTTTAAGCTGAAAATGAACTAGAACTAATCAGCGTATAAGTCATGAATATGAATGGGACGTAAATACTGGGAAGACAAAAAAAACAACTGATAATTAGAAAACATGAACAAATTTTAAAAAAAAAAACAAGAAAAGGAAATGTACTAGGATAATTTGAAAATGTTTCATGTCTTTGACACACATTAAACGGACAGTAGATGTGAAACAGGAATCAGGAAGAGACTTAGGAATGGTCAAAGCTACATTCACCAACACGAGACTGATATTAACATCTAGTCATAAAACTTATAAGGTGGTCTCGTAGCAGAAACTGCCATCGGAGAGTGAAGTGTTAGAGGAGATTTCTCTGTTCTGAGTCTCAGCTTTATCAGGTGGGGTGACATGTTCCTTCCTTGCTGTCATTACCTGTTCTATCAAGAGCATTTATAGCTGGTTAGACTGGCTTGTTGGGTTTCAATCCCATAATCCAGTAAATGTGCAGCAAAAGACAAGCTGTTCAGTCAAAGATCTAGTAAAATTAAAAATGAGAATCGTAAAGTTTTATATTGAGGCCTGCTCTTTATAATGGCGCAAAGATTTTGACAGTAAACAAACAGTTAAAAGAAAGAATTGAGGCGTCTAAAATGCGGATATAAAGGAGAATAGGGCACACCTCATGTAAAGATTAAAAACAAAGTAGGCCTACGCTAGGAATTAAGATAATGAGCTAGATCAGAATTAAAGATAAAATATTTTGAAAACCATAACAAGGAAAGTTTAAAGGGCAAATAAGCAAGAAGACACTGCTACAGGTGGGACTATAACAAGAAATGGAAAAAACCTATCAGTGCGTGCCATAATGCAGAAGATGCATCCATTGCAGAATATTTTTCATGCGAAGTTGGCTGCTGATCCAGATAAATGTTGTCTTAGTCTTGTGGTAATATTTGTTCATTCTATTACTATAGAATTGTAAGACAGTTTGTGCCGACATTGCTAGGTGGAAGCAGGTCATTTGCAAAATTTAGCTTTAGTTAACTCTCTTCAGACCTGATATTTTGTATCATTTTCTCATACTCTGACTTCTGATACATTTTAATTTGAAGTCTACCCAAGAGTGTTATACACCAAACTGTATGTATTTGAACAGACTACCATGGGTTAGATGTAAAATTAATATTTTGTTACTTTATATTGTTGTAAAATGAAATAACCACTGTTAAACCCATCTACACTGCACACAAGCTTCCAGTTTGGAAACATAATCGTTTCCCTGAAATGATAGAAAACATTCCTGGAATTGAAAGAAAAAAGAGCCGCCAAACTGCAACAGATAGAAAATCCATAGCGACAAAATACATAGAGAAACATTACTCCCGCAACACCTGGACCCATGCATACACAGATGGATCAGCAACAAATGCTACAGAAAATCGGGGGGGGGGGGGGGGGGGGGCAAGTAGTAGTGTCTTTCTGACCATAAGCACTGGTGCAGAAAAAAAAGAAAAAAAGGCTGTCCGTGCCGACAGGAAAATTCTCAAGTAACTTCAGAGCAGAGGCCTTGAAAACTGCAGCAGAGGTTATATTAACAGAAGAAAGCACAGAGAGACAAGTTGCTTTATTTACTGATGCTCAGTCACTAATTGCAACATTGAAATACCAAAATAATACAGACATGGATGATCTCAGAATAGTGCTCCACAAACTTTGTCAACGATTCATAAGTGTTGTGATCCAATGGATCCCATCTCATTGTAACATCACCGGCAATGAAGAGGCTGACAGAATGGCAAAAGAAGGTTCACATCTACCTCAGCCTGATGCAACTATAACTTTTGAGGAGGCAAAGAGTTTTATCAGAATCGAATACAGAAACAAATGGAGTGTAGAACATCAAGGTCATACACAGAATGATGCTTACTATACCAGCTCCACAGAAAACAAGTGGTAATCTTCAGATTCTGCACTGGCCACAACAGATTGAGATACCATCAATCATAAAGTCATATGATGTAAATAATCATTTTTTAAAGCAGAGACACAGGGCAAATGAGGTCAGAAAAATCAGCTGTTTCACAGTTTACGTCCGACCCCCTTTATATTTATTTCCTGGTGCCATGAGTTCTTTGTTAACTGTTTGAATGGTGAAATATTTGTTTCTTTTTTTCAAATACAACCAGAAAGCAGCTATACTGATTACAATAGGCCACTAAAATGACTTTTACTGCTTTTCAAAATCAGCTGTTATCATTTTGGTAACGAAGTAACATTACCTTTGCATGCACGGCTGGTGATTTGAGTTGTTCTGAGCTGTATTATCACCATTCGATTCATCAGATGTTTCCAAGTCCTCTGAATAATCTTCAGAACAGGAATCTACATCACTAGATGCGTTGTAGTGACTATCAGGCTGCATTTTGTTTATGATGTGTTAAGTAGAGTTGTTTGTAAAATATCCAAAATGGCGGACTGACAAATGCTGTGTTTTGTTTTTCCGCGTGTAATTTAAAAGTCAAAATAAGTGAAAGCTGTATATTTTTTAGCACATATATAATTGTTAACATGTATTCTTAATAAAAAAAACATTGATTTGAAGTCAAAATTAAAAAATCAATGTGCTTTTTTTTTACTTCAAAAGTCATTGGAACAATTTATTTATTTCCGGTCTGAAGAGTGTTAAGGTTGTAAATGCAGTGTTTATGATTAAAACATGCAGCTACGCAACATATTAGTGTCATATGGCTATTTTATATTTATATGGTGTTTAGGTAAAGATATTCACACATCAGATATTGTTGTAGGGGAGTGAAGTGTTAAGGGACGTTTGCAATACTAGGTCCAGCCTTTTTTATGAGATGTGACCAGTTCCTTTCTCGTTGCTTTTGCTCTTTCCCTAATCCAAGAGCAGAGTCAGGTTAGTTTTGAAATGATATAGCATGGGTAATATTGCTTAGTTAATCCTTGCTCTGAATCTTTCCAAATTTAGGTTCTGGAGTTGGCTGGCAATGCTAGTAAAGACTTGAAAGTAAAACGTATCACACCACGTCACTTGCAGTTGGCAATCAGAGGAGATGAAGAGTTGGACTCCCTCATCAAAGCCACAATTGCTGGTGGTGGTAAGTAATTTACAGCAGTTTTAGTCAGTGGACGAGTACTAGTCCGTAAGCCTCTAGCTACCAGTTTCCAGAAAGAAAAATCGCACCATTTATGAATGCTATTTTGAAGATAACGCAACCATATTTTCACCATACGAGCTCGGACGCCGCCTCGGTAAACAAGGTCCGCGCAGAGCAGTGACACCCCCAGGCTGCTTGCGAATAGTCTACTACTGGGAACATAAACAGATTAGGGATGAGCCCACTCTCCCGTTGAACAGGTGCTAAAGTCGTAGATACTGGGCCAGAAGGCGCACCGGAAACCACAGTATCATGCAACTCGCTTTTTTTTTTTTCTATGGAGAGTACACNGTCAAAATAAATCTCGTTCTGGTGCTCGCCCTGTGGAGCTCCACCAGGCAGGTGCAGTGCCGGGCTCTGAGCCTCGACAGAGCCCACCCTCAGCTACTGGAGGACCCTCTAGACCGTCTTGTGGAGTCAACAGACGGCGGAGGAGAACTACTGACCAAAACAAAACAGAAAAAGAGAAACCCAGAGTGCCACTTGTCATGATGCACTGGAATGCAGAGGGAGTGAACAGCAAGCAGGCTGGATACAGCAAAAAGACAGAGCTGGAAAACATCTTGTATGAGAAGCAAGTCAGTGTTTGCTGTATCCAAGAGACTCACTTGAAAGCAGATCAAACCTTTAAAATAAGGGGATATCAATGCTTCAGATCCGACAGACAAGATAGACGAAAAGGAGGAGTACTTACTCTTGTAAGGAATAACATTCCTGCACACGAAAGGAAAACCTTCATGGATGGAGCAGAATATCAGCTGCTGCAGATAAAGGTAGACAAGATGGAAATAGAACTCCTGAACTATTACTGTCCGAACAACAAACCCCTGAGTCTCAGCTCTATACAGGTACCAGCCACCAACTTTATAGCAGTTGGAGACTTTAATAGCCACTCCCAGAGCTGGGGCTATAACCATCTGGATCACAGAGGTGAAGAGGTTGAAACTTGGCAAGATGATCACTCCCTAATCCTAGTCAATAATGCCACAGATACTCCTACCTTCTACTCCCAGAGGATGGCACACAACCTCAACACCAGATCTTGCCTTCTCCACACCAGATATAGCTGGATCTATTAGTAGAGAAGTAGGAGACCAACTAGGGGGAAGCGACCATCGCCCAATCTTTCTTACTGTCCAGAGTGCAACTCTCAGTACAGGCCCAGCCATTACAAGATGGAACTACAAAAAAGCCAACTGGGGTTTATTCAGGCATCAGGTGAACACGCTGCTGTCTACCCTCAAGGTACAGAACAGAGACATTAATGAAGTGGTAAAAGACTTCAACAGATGCATACTACAAGCTGCAAAAGAAACCATTCCCAAAGGATGCCGGCGTAACTACATACCATACTGGTCCAGCACACTCCAAGAACGTCAGGAAGCTATGGACAAGGCTAGAAAGGACGCAGAGTCTCAGCCTTCACTTGAAACTCACAACAAATGGAAAAAGGCTGTAGCAGAGTTTCAGAGAACAAAGCTAGAAGAAAAGCGGAAAAGCTGGAGAACTAAAACGGCATCGCTGAACCTTGAGAAAGACGGCAGGAAACTTTGGAGATTAGTCAAGTCTCTAAATGAAGAGCATTCCTCACCAAGGCAGACTATCACATTGGATGAAGGTGGCAAACTTTTCAGAGGAAAACAAGCTGCAGACTTGTTTGCTAGAAGATACAGTTCAGAAAGCAACTTACCCATTAACATAGACCATCAGAGAGAGATAAGAAAAGAAAATACTGGCAACCATGGGACAGACAGATACTCCTGCCCCAATGAGGGAACCCATCACACTAGGAGAACTACAGAAGGCTATTTCCAAGCTTAAGTTTCAAAAGTCACCCGGCCCAGACAAAATCAGCAACGAAATGCTAGTAAATCTGAGCTCAGCAGCAAAGACAAAACTGCTTGAGATATTCAACCACAGCTGGTTGAAAGGAACGGTACCCCAAGTATGGAGAGAAGCCATCACAATACCCATACTAAAGAAAGGGAAATGTAAGACCGAGGCTGCAAGTTACCGGCCAATCAGTCTCACAAGCTGTGTTGGGAAGACTATGGAGCGAATAGTCAACCACAGATTGAAATGGTATTTAGAGTCTGAGCAGATCCTGGTGCCGGAACAAGCTGGATTTAGAGAATGCTACAGTATAGAAGACCAAGTTACTTACTTGTCTCAAGCAATAGAAGATGCCTTCCAGGAGAAGAAAAAAGGTCCTAACGATCTGGGTCGACTTCAAGCAGGCCTTTGACAAGGTGTGGAAAGATGGCCTCATTGCAAAACTTAGGAGAAGTGGAATCCAAGGCAACATGATGAAATGGATCCAGTCATACTTGCATAACAGGAGAACTAGAGTCACTCTTGACGGTCTGCAGAGCAGAAAAGTGTTGCTCCATCAGGGGGTACCTCAAGGAGGAGTAATTTCCCCAACACTCTTCCTTGTTTACATCAATGACCTGGTGAAAGATCTCCCTGCAGGATTTAAAGCTGCCTTATATGCAGATGACCTAGTACTCTGGTGCGCTGATGAAAATGTCACCACAGCAAATTATAGAATGCAGCGGGCAGCAGACATGCTAGTGTCATGGGCAGAGAGAAATGGCTTATCACAATAAACACAGACAAAACCCCACAACACTGTTTCTCTCCCTCGCCCCCAAGGACAAATCAGCTAACATACACCTAGGGACAACCGTGATCAAGGAAGAAAGCTACCCCACCTATCTTGGGGTGACATTTGACCAAAGGCTTACATGGAATAAGCATATTGAAAATGCAGAAGGAAAGGCCCGAAGACGACTAGGCATACTCATAAAATTAGCAGGTACCAACTGGGGAGCAAATGAACGAAATCTAAAGAAGATTTATAATGGAGTAATAAGACCACACTTAGAGTTTAGCTCAGCAGCATGGTCATCAGCTGCTAACTCACATCTGCAGTCTTTGGACAAGGTGCAAAAATCAAGCTCTCAGGCTCATTACAGGAGCCATGAAAACTACACCAATAACAGAGATGCAGAAGGTTGCTGGATTACAGACATTGTCCCATAGAAGAGACACAAAAACCATGATCCAGATGGAAAAGTACAACAGTATGCCAATGCACCCAATGAAGGCAAGACTAGATGATCTGGCATTGGGACGTCTAAAGCGTAGCAGCTTTGTGCATCGGGGGAAAAGACTTATAAGACAGCATCAAGAAGACCTATCCATGAAGACAACACCACTGAAGCCCACCCTATACCCTGTACCATGGGAGCAGGCCAGCAGTGCCCTCCAAATTAATACAACAGTCAGTGGTCTCACAAGTGGATGTGAGTATAATGATCTGCAAAAACGAACTGCTACATTGAGTATGATCCAAGAAAGCTATCCCGATCAATCATGGATACATGCCTATACAGATGGATCAGCAGCTAATGCTGTTAGGAATGGAGGTGCCGGTATCTTTATCTCATATCCTGACAACCACTATGAGACTAGGCACATTCCCACTGGTAAATTCTGTTCCAACTATACAGCTGAGGTTCAAGCTCTAGAGCAAGCTGCAAATATGATTTATAACACCAACTCTGACTGCCACCAGGTAGTCATCCTCACAGATGCACTGTCTGTCCTGCAAGCTCTCAAGGGTGGTAAACTCCCGCATCTGAGAAATGAACTAAACAAGGTAGCTGCCAAAAAGAGAACCATACTTCAGTGGGTACCATCTCATTGTGGTGTACCCGGAAATGAAAAAGGCAGATAAACTTGCAAAAAAGGGAGGAGAATGTGAACAAGAAGATAATGAAGTCACATACTTTGAGAAAAAGAGAGCTATCCAGACTATCAGAAGAGAACAGAACCAACCCAAAGACGACTATCACACTCTCGACCGGCAGGGACAGACAACTATTTTTCGACTCAGGACAGGGCATAACAAACTGAATAAACACATGCACAAGCTACGATTGTCTGCTTCACCACTGTGCACATGTGGATTAAACGAACAAACTGCTGAGCATGTTCTACAGGACTGTCCTCTGTATGACCAGTTGAGAAAGATATACTGGCCCAATGACTCAACACTAAACTCAAAGCTATATGGAGTTAAAGAGGAACTTCAAACAACAGTCGAATTCATCATGAGAACTCGTCTGACGGTGTAATCATCAAAGATGCGATCGCAAGAAGAAGAAGAATGAATAACCATTTGATAAATTCAGCAGTATCAAATAAAATGTTTTTAGACCTTCATAATTTTGATGAATATATAGTATAGTCGGGCTCTCCCGAGAGCTCATATGAGGTAATTTCACACTTGAAGACCCCTCATTGTTTAAAAAGCCACAACAGATTGAGATACCATCTATTCATCAAGCTAAAGATAGGAACTACCGATTAGTGTAACTGTGGCACTGATAAAATGACTGCTGAACATCTGCTTCAAAGTTGTCCCTTATATGTGGTACAGAGAAAGTGCATATGGCCGACGCCAGCTCCTTTCGTGGAAAAGCTTTACGGGGATTCAAATAGCCTCAAACTGACTACTGCTTTCTTTGAGAACATTCAAGTGGACGTCTGAGAGTGTACGAAGAAGAAGTTTAAAAAGTGGGGTGAAAATATTTTAACACATTAACTACCGAATTGAAAAACACACTGGCCGAATTAAATTTTTTTCCCATTTTCATCCTGTAAGGTGTTTGCTCAAAGTAAGCTGTAGTTTTCGTAACTGTTTACAGATTTTTATGAATTACACGTCATTTTAAAGATAAATGATTATACTATTACAATAAACACCGGTTGTAACTCTAATAGAGGTTGTTGCTATTTAACGGCCCTCCGATGGCCGAGGACTTGCAATATTTTCACAATTATAACTGCTTGCGCCCCATCTCTATCAAAATCACAATTTCAATCAATGTGCACACCGTTTTCACTCTTGTCCTCGTCGCTAGATCTATCAGTCAATTGTTGAAACACGTTTCTATCTTATTCAGCCGTTAGAGGAGATGTACACGCATTTTTTTAGTCCTATCACTAGTTGCCACGGTAAACATTTTTACACGATTTGGCAACTAACCCAAAACACTGAAAAACATGAACATATCAATTTTCCAGTGTTCTACAACAACCATGCTTTGGTAATTTATTTTCCGGTGGCAACTTAAAATCTCGAACCAGATCAGAGAGTGTTTCAGTACATTTTTCATTCGTTTTATTACTAAAATTAGATTGGCGCTCTGAGCGGCTTGCGGTCCAAATGTGATTATTTTGTGAGCCGCTGACAGCGGCTTGCGGTAGTTAATGTGCTGATGTAGAGAAAACCTGAGATGATGTCCAGGTAAATGGCCTTACTTGGGTCCCCCCTTTCATAGGCCCCGGGTATAGCGCTCACTATACAAACCTGTTTATACGTTTAGAGTAATCATGTGGTACTAATGTGGTGGGGTCCTCTACATCGTAATGTTTGAGAAACATTACTGTAGCCTACAGCATGTATATGTGCATGTTACCTTGCAGCTTGTAATACATATAATGTTCACGTGTTGATTCCTGGTGTTCTTTATTCCGTATGTCCTTTATGTGAGAATATTATTAAGTCATTTTTTTGTTACTGGTACCTGGAAGGGGAGCAAAGAATAGTAACAGTGTACACTACTAAGCATGTCATAAGAAGTTACTAAGGAGAGTTGAGTATGGAGGCCATTGCCCTATCCTGGAAAAATTTTAAACCACAAAAGCTTCCACAAACAAAAACAGGTAAATAAACAGAATATGTCAATTCAGCCATCCAAGACAGAAGTTGGGTCCCTGGAAAGGAGGCTCATGTAACAAAAAGCATTCTTAAGTATGTCTCATTTCTCTTGCCAGCGTATTTTTTTTGTGGTGGATTTTCCTCCATTTCTTTTACTTTGGGCTTTCCAGAACAAGGACTGCCTCAATATCATGGTTTTCTCAACGGGATAACAAATGAACACCAATTTTCAAAAAGGGTGACAATCGACAATGTGGAAACCATAGAGGCATATCCCTTCTCAGTGTCCCTGGTAAAATCTACTCTAGAATCCTAGAGCAGAGACTCCGACGCCTAGCTGAGCCACAATTGGATGAGGTCCAGTGCGGATTCCGAGCAAACCGAAGTACTCAAGACCTAATCTTCACACTCAGACAGCTGAGTGAAAAGGCCCTTGAGTATAAGAGTGAGATCCATCTTTGTTTCATAGATCTGGAAAAGGCGTTTGACAGGGTCCCCTGGAGCAAACTTTGGGACTGTTTGGCAAGGAAGAATATTCCAGCACCTCTGATTCATGCTATACAGAGCTTCTACAAGTCTTGCAGAAATTATGTGAGGACAGCAAACCATAAGTCAGAAGAGTTCAGGACCACCACTGGTGTAAGACAAGGTGATATCCTATCACCTTACCTCTTCATACTCCTTATGGACGATGTCATCAAGGCATGTAAGGAGAGAACAAGAAAGTATTCAGTGGGGTACTGGAAGATGAGACAGGTCTATATTTCGGAGCTGGCATTTGCTGATGATGTTGCCCTGATTGCTAAATCAGAGGCACATCTCCAATCCAACCTGCAAGTCTGGAAGGAAGAGCTGGAGAAGAGAGGGATGGTCATAAGCAGCTCTAAAACAAAATCCATGGTGATATCACGAGAAGAAAGAAAACATCAGATTAAGTTGGGAGAACAGGTCCTGGAGCAGGTCGACCACTTTAAATATCTCGGAGCTATTATAGACCGAAAGGGAGGCATCAAAGAAGAGTTGGCCACTCGGAAAGCAGCGGCTGGGAGACTTTTTCAGGCCATAAATCGTGGATTCCTCAGCAAGAAAGAGGTTGGTAAGAAATCGAAGATGGCTGTATACCGCTCCACCTATGTCCCAGTCTTGACATATGGATGCGAGTCGTGGGCAATGACTACAACCCACAAAGGCCAGATCCAAACCTCAGAAATGAGGTATCTGAGGAAAGTGGTTGAAGTAACAAGAAGAGACATGGTCCGCAACCAGACGATCCGTCAAGGCCTAAAATCCCATCCGCTGCAGACCCAAATAGAACAGTCCCAACTAAGATGGTTTGGCCATGTCTGCAGAATGGGAGAAGATCGGCTACCACACGACAAGCATGGGAAACAAAGAGCCAGGGATCCAGACCTCCAGGACGACCCAGAGTCCGCTGGGAGGACAACATTAGACAATCTTTGAAGGACCGAGGACTAGAATGGAACCAGGCCAGGAAGAAGACATCTGATAGAATGGTCTGGCGCTCTCTCTTCCAAACCTCTACACCTCACGGTAGAAGGGGAATGACTAAGTAAGATAACAAATGAAATGTAACAGGCCTAGGCACAGAGGCAAAATAGAAGCTTCTGGCCACCCTAAAGTGCAGCTGGAAATGAGTAGTGCCCCTTTATCATATGAGAGTTACGCCAACTAAAATTTGGCCGCCATTTTCGGCTGTACCCGAATAGCAGGAAAATGGACCCAATCGCGAGTTTCAGACCCAATTTGCATTTTCGTTTAGGTTAACTAATAATTTGAAATAAAATTAGATGCAAATACAGTAGCACATATTTGTACTATTCTTTGTATTTCAACTAACAAAACAAAAAGAAGAAAACTAGTTTACTTACCGGTTTATTGAACAGAATCAGTAGTGTGAATTTTTAACACATACTCTGTTGAATTTTAAATTCCGTTAGAATTTCACTATTTAGCAAAAAATATTCCGTACGAATTGCAGCACTTAGCAAAACATACTACCTTATAAAATAATATAATAAAAATTAATTACAATTTTATTGTTTTTTATATAATATATATATATATTATATATATGATTTATAGATATATATATATATGTATAAAATATGCGATCTTAGACGAATCATAGACTACTCACTTACTGAAAAGAAAAGAACACATTAACTACCGAATTGAAAAAAAAACACTGGCCGAATTAAATTTTTTTCCCATTTTCATCCTGTAGGTGTTTGCACAAAGTAAGCTGTAGTTTTTGTAATTTTTTTCCCATTTTCATCCTGTAGGTGTTTGCACAAAGTAAGCTGTAGTTTTTGTAATTGTTTACAGATTTTTATGAATTACACGTCATTTTAAAGATAAATGAATATACTATTACAATAAACACCGGTTGTAACTCTAATAGAGGTTGTTGCTATTTAACGGCCCTCCGATGGCCGAGGACTTGCAATATTTTCACAATTATAACTGCTTACGCCCCATCTCTATCAAAATCACAATTTCAATCAATGTGCACACCGTTTTCACTCTTGTCCTTGTCGCTAGATCTATCAGTCAATTGTTGAAACACGTTTCTATCCTATTCAGCCGTTAGACGAGATGTACACGCAATTTTTGTAGTTCTATCACTAGTTGCCACGGTAAACAGTTTTACACGATTTGGTAACTAACCCAAAACGCTGAAAAATATGAACATAATATCAATTTTCCAGTGTTCTACAACAACCATGCTTTGGGAATTTGTCTTCCGGTGGCAACTTAAAATCTCGAACCAGATCAAAGAGTGTTTCAGTACATTTTTCATTCGTTTTATTACTAAAATTAGGAGCCGCGGTAGCATAGTGGTTAGTGCACTGGCTTCCTAGCGCAGTGGTCTATGGTTCGATCCCCAGATGAGGCGGAAAATTTTTAGGCCACAAACGGCTCCTGGGTCGACCCAGCCCCAAATGGGTACCAGAGCTACTCTGGGAAGGTTAAGGCGGCCGGCGTGATGCCGACCACATCACCCCTCGTGTGCCGACGGTCAAGATAATATGGGCCTAACACCATATTCCCAATATGCCTCAATGGGCGTGTAACGGGTTCCTTTACCTTTACCTTTTTATTACTAAAATTAGATTGGCGCTCTGAGCGGCTTGCGGTCCAAATGTGATTATTTTGTGAGCATAGAAGATAAGGAAGCCAAAATAGAGACAAATATAAAATTTCATTATATTATATAATTTTTTTATAATTTTATATATTACAATTACATAATTATAAAATTTATATTATATAATTATATATATATATAATTATAAATTTATAATTATATATTATATTTATAAATTTAATATATATAAATATAATCTTATAAATATAGAAGAGGTGTTAAGAATAGACAGTCCTAAGGAACTGCATAATAGTCAAACAATATTTAATCCGAACAAATGTTAATATATAGTGGCTGGGAATGTGAAGGTCTAATGCTGTTCTTACAATACATATGACGTTTAATAGGCGAAAGTCAATTAAATATCTGTTAAAGTCAGTTATATAACTGTAACCACCATGTCTTTACACCCCTCCATTTTAATATTATTCTTGTTCAGAGTTTCTTCTTTATTTAAAAAAAATAATTTTTGTTTGTATGTTTATTTATTTAACGTAAAAGCATAATTGTGATTGTCCCTATTTACAATGATTTGACAAATGTGATGCCACTTTCTCTTATCGGCAGTTGTTCATATTATTTTGAATTGAAAACAATATATATCCTAATTATAACCCATCAGAAGTTAAACGGGATATTTATTTTCATTAATTAAAAAAAAAAAAGTCTTACTCGATGCTTATTCTCGCTACTAGCCCTGGTATTGTCCAGCCGAAAATGGCGTCTGCGTCGTTCAGCCTCGTTTTCTATTCTGACATAGTTGGCGTAACTCTCTATAGATCTAGGGGCACTAGAAATGAGGAATAGTACCAGTCATGGAAAGATGCCATACTGATTTCAATACCAAAGAAAGACAAAGATCAGACAGAACCAAATGGCTACAGACCTATCAGTTTACTTAGCTGTGTAGGAAAGTTTGATGGAGCGCATAAGCTACTGATGTGGCATCAGGAAGAAAAACATCTCTTGGCCACACAGCAAGCATGATTTAGAAAATAAAGATCAACTGAAGACCAGATCACATATATAGCTTAGAAAATTGAGGATGCCTTCCAGGAGAAAAAGTACACATGGTTTGGGTGGACTTAGAAAAAGCATTTGACAAAATGTGGAAAGAGGGACAAAGTCAAGCTGCAAAGAAGTGAAGTGTGTTAGAAAATGTACAAATGGATCAGCCACTACCTTGAGAATAGAAATGACAGATCAGTAGGAAGATGATATTGGAGCAGGGAGTTCCCCAAGGGGGGAGTCCTATCGCCCACATTTCATTATTTTAGAACAGTAGTGCAGTATATCTTGTATATTGTGGAGAGTATTTGTGGCAGTACTCATAAGCAAACACATTTCTAAAAATGGCAATTTACATTAAAAATAATCGTTATTATTGTTTAAAATTAAAACATAACTTATATATTCCAGTTATTTTTACCATCAAAATTTTAAGTTTTTTGAAATGCTACAGATGTTCTTTAAAAATCATTATTTTAATAATTGATAATTTCACATATTCATTCTCCCCATAAAATGTGGCAACCAACGTAAAATGCAGATACGTAATATTGTTTGGGTTACTGTATTACCATTGCCTATCTGTATACAAGTGACACTCCATTAACACATTAACTACCGAATTGAAAATCACCGTGTGGCCGAATTAAATTTTTTTCCCATTTTCATGCTGTAGGTGTTTGCACAAAGTACGCTGTAGTTTTTGTAATTGTTCACAGATTTTTATGAATTACACGTCATTTTAAAGATAAATGAATGTACTATTACAATAAACACCGGTTGTAACTCTAATAGAGGTTGTTGCTATTTAACGGCCCTCCGATTGCCGAGGACTTGCAATATTTTCACAATTATAACTGCTTGCGCCCCATCTCTATCAAAATCACAATTTCAATCAATGTGCACACCGTTTTCACTCTTGTCCTTGTCGCTAGATCTATCAGTCAATTGTTGAAACACGTTTCTATCCTATTCAGCCGTTAGACGAGATGTACACGCATTTTTTGTAGTCCTATCACTAGTTGCCACGGTAAACAGTTTTACACGATTTGGTAACTAACCCAAAACGCTGAAAAATATGAACATAATATCAATTTTCCAGTGTTCTACAACAACCAAGCTTTGGGAATTTGTTTTCCGGTGGCAACTTAAAATCTCGAACCAGATCAGAGATTGTTTCAGTACATTTTTCATTCGTTTTATTACTAAAATTAGATTGGCGCTCTGAGCGGCTTGCGGTCCAAATGTGATTATTTTGTGAGCCGCTGACAGCGGCTTGCGGTAGTTAATGTGTTAAAAACCTTCAGTTTTCAGCTTATTGGATTTCAGATAAGTGGTTGGGGACCTGTATTAGTATTAACATTGATCATGTTTATGTTGCTGAGAGAGATTTTTGTTTGTAACAGGCAAATGTTGCAAAACGTGAACATGTCCATCTCTCTCATCTTACCTCCCCAACCACCCCCAAGCGTTTACCTGTACTACAGATTGTACAGCCATGGTTATCTTTAATCCACAGGTGTGATTCCACACATCCACAAGTCCTTGATTGGAAAGAAGGGCTCCCAGAAGGCAGCATAACCACATGTGTTCATCTAGTTTGTTTATTGGATATTGTCTGTCTGAATGTCATTTTCATCTCCATAACTAACATGACCATCACCCAGTGTAGATTTTAAAAGATTTCCTTTTTTTTTTTTTGTTGCAACAAAGTGATCAAAATACATATTAAATATTCATATATCGTCATGACATTGGCAGTATATTTAAACAGTGTCGTCATCTATTCTGTACAGTCTGTAAAGTTTTTCTGTCAAGTAATTTCAAATACTGATTCTCAGCCAGCGGCAGGCATCCATAGTCATAAGTTATGAGACATTGCAGATCTCTCTATCTTGTGTTCTTGTTTGCTGAGAAATAGAATCTGCAGGAGGACAACGTATATGGAGCCATATGCTCGTGTTAAACCAAAGGGGGTATCCTAGAAGAAAATTGGATGGACAGTATTGGAAATATGCCAGAAAGGATAGGAATAATGGAGAATCAGTCTTTAAATAAGACTTGTGTAAGAAGCATCTTAAAGATGGTATTGGACAAAAAAAGTCATAGGTGTCACCGAGACTGCTTGATGTTCTTATTCCAAATATATGAAGTTACAGTACACAGATGTAGTATCATGTCTTACTGAGTTTTTTGTTTTACCATAAAAAAAATATTTGTCATGATTTTCCGAAGTGAAGATTTGGTTAGAGGTGTAGTTAAAGCCATATCTGCTAGTTAACAATGTTAGATGTAGAATCTTGTCTCTAGTGTCTGCTTACATTAAATGTTTTTAAAAAACTTGCTACCATACTTTAAAAATTGCATAGCTAAGATTTGGTTACAAATACTGTAGAAGTAAATTTAATGGCTGTTAGGCTGTATTTTTTGTTTTAAAGGCCAGGTCTTCTGTTGAGGACAAAGAGCCTGCTAGTTGAATTATAGACATTCTATTTTAACTAGGCTACAGACTGCCATTATGAAACTAAACTTCAGCATGATCACAAAATTGGTGACCTACGAAGTAAATAGTATTTTACCAGAGATTTAAGAAAGTTTGTAACATGCCCCTTGCCTTTCTGAACATGGATCTAATGAGCAGCCATTGGGTGAGGTTGATGGCTTGCCTTTTTTACCAGCGAGTCTGATTTAAACATTTACAGAATGTCCCATCATGTTGTACACAAATATGAAAATCTTAGCATGTCGCCAGACTTCCCATAAATATTTGTCCTGACCCCCAAACAACTGCTGATGTTCTGTTAAGTTTTACATGCATTTGACCATCTTCATTCAGGATACAAGCATCGGAAAGAAAATGTTTTAGAACACCTAGAATTAAACTTGATCAGTCTTTTACTGGTGATAAAAGTTATGACACATTTGTACATTGACCCTTGCACACAACACATATACCTAAAACAGTGTGAATGTCTACCATTTAATAATACTGACAATAAAGTGTATAAATAAAAGTTTTCTTTATTTGTGTTCACTTTGTTACATCTTTAACATGCATTAAGTACATTGTACCAACGGGCTGATCACCCGTTTGCCAGTCACTTCGATTACGGAAACAACAGCAAATGGATTGATTTGCTGTTGCCCTAAAGACGCCAATAGGCGTGATGGGAAACAATGGCAAAGAAAACCTATCTGCTGTTGCCCTAAGACGCCACTAGGCGTAATGGCCACTGACTGCTTTGACGGTCGGTGGCTAAGGACGGAAGAGGAAAAAGTACATTGTAACATAACATTGTTACACATCATCATCATTGGTTTCCTGTTCACTCCCTATAGGGCATGGACTGCAGCTGGCTTCCGTGCATGCAGCCTGCACTAAGCACATGTACAACCCCGTATTAGTCACCTTGTATGACATGCATGAGGAAGTGGTAGTCCTTTTCTTTTTGTACGTATGTACGTGCTAGAAATTGTTTTGCCCACTTATGTACATGAGCTGTATAGGAAGATGTTCACTACGGTGATGTATTAGATTGGCAGAGTGCTGAGCAGTTTTACTCATTTAAAGAAAAGTGACGTGCAGATCACTACACTAGTACAGTTCTTTATCAAGGAATATGTACAAAAACAAGTGAATTAAAGAGCTCAAAAGGTTGTGACATATACAGCATCAGTTTTATTCACATGTGCATAATGAACAAGAATATGTTGTAAAAATTGTATTTACACAGAGTGAGGAAAGAACATGACAATGTAGTAAAATAATTAAACATGGCTTTAAATTTTATAAAAGTTTCTAATGTTGTGATCCTTTATAAAGGTGACATCAAAATATTGTTCACTTTCTATGATCAGTTTTACAGCAGCCAACTTTATTATATACCGTACATACTCTGATACAGAGAACACAGATGAGTTAATTTTCATACCATAGTGACATTTTCTTTTCAACATACAACTCAAAAACTTCAAACACATTTTTCTGAAAACAAGCTGAAGTGGAGATGGAATAAACTAGTAGTCTGAAAAACACTGTGAAGAGAACTGGAGACAGAAATAAAGAACACATGCTATAAACAGATGGTACAGACGACTTTGCACAAATTTGAATCGCTATGTTCCTTGAGGAGCTGAAGGGTTAAAATAAAGAATGCGCCATAACTATATTTCTAAAAGTAGCACAAAGAGGTACACAAATCTCAAAGATGATGGTAGGAAGGATGAATTAACAAGGATTTAAGAAAAACATGAAAAATGATAGGGTACGTGCACCAGTCACGGCCACAAGTGAACTTTCCTGTCTCATCGTCACAGCCATATGTGGCCGTGCTCTAGTCTTGTAACGGCCGTGGGCATGATAGCTGTTATTATAGAGTGAAAATGTAATACTCTAATATGCCCTTATCCTAGAAGTGACAAAGCACGGCCTTTGATTGTACCAGGTTTAGCGCTGCCAAGACTAATACTATTACTAGGCTATAAGTCTAGTCTGGATGTAAATTCATTTGTAAGAAAAGTGGTAGCAACAAGAAATACGGCAATACCTTAAAGAACAAAGAAGACAAATATAATGAAATGTAAAAAAACATTTTTAATACAATAACGCAAACACAACAGTTATTAGTCTATATCTAAACCTTTCTCTCTCTCATAGAAGCCTAGAGTTCTTGTCTCCTGTTACATCTTTTCTCATTCGACTTCAATGTTAAAATCATTAGAATGTCTGCATTTTAAAGTACTGAGTTACTACCACAAGAAATGCCTCACCGAAATGTTACTATAACATTCAAGAAACACATCAGAAACCTGGGATAGTTACTATCACAAGAAACACTTCTCAGAAACCTGGGAACAAGAAATGGATGTGTGTGAAAAAAAAAAATTGAAAAGTGATTCGCCTTACGAGGACAAAAGACAGAAACAAACAGAACATTACTATAACAAGAAATGCCTCTCAGAAACCTTTGAATGGATGAACATAAATCAAACGGTCACAAACCTGGTTAAACACTTGTTGCCGTAGTGATTTATAAAAGAGGAATTGTTCCGCAGGCATGGAAAGAAGCTATACTGATACCAATACCAAAGAAAGATGAGGACCTGAAAGAACCAAATGGTTACAGACTGATTAGCCTATTAAGCTGTGTAGGAAAACTGATGTGGCACCTGGAAAGCAAACACCTATTAAAGCAGGATTTAGACAACACAGATCCACTGAATATCAAATCACATATATAGCTCAGGAAATCGAAGATTCCTTCCATGAAAAAAAAAAACACGCTAGTGGTTTGGGTAGATTTAGAAGAAGCTTTCGATAAAAAAAGCTTTCGAAAAGTATGGAAAGAGGGATTGAAAGTCAAACTGCAGAGAAGTGGGCGAATGTACAAATGGATTGGTCACTACCTTGAGAATAGAACAGACCAGTAAAAAGTTTATATTAGAGAAGGGGGAGTCCTGTCATACATAAATGACATAACTGAAAATATTCAACAAATAGCACACAATGCATCCTTTGTTGATAACAGCCTAGTGGATCTCTGAAGAACGTATCACTACTGCAAACATTTGGGTGCAGCAAGCACTAACATCACTGGAAGATTGGGCCAAAACATGGCTAATGAAGAGAAAACAATATACACGGTATTTTGCCTCTCAACTAGACCTCAGTGCTTCAAACTAGTGCTAAACGGAGAAAATCTTCATTTAAATGAAAATCCAAACTACCTAGGCATTGTTATTGTTATAAAGATCAGTGATCAGTATATGTCGAAGAGTGTGAATGACATACATGCCACACCTCAGACATGAAAAACCTGTACAAAGACTGAAAAACGTAACAAAAGAGTTAATTCATGTAAAAATATATTCAATTAGATGGTTTTGCACCATCATAGCGCCTTTGCCTTTTTAAGCATGTCTTCACTTGCTTTAAAACCTAAACAACAGGAGTTAGAATTTATTTTGCATTGTAGAAATGCTGTGACTATCATCATTTAGTCTATTTCTGCAAAAAAAAATTAATACAATTTATGGTGGAAATGAAGAACAGTTTGGTGTCTGTTCTATAGTGCCTAATAAAAGTATAGGTCTAAAGAGACCAGTAATAAGCGTTATGGGTTAGGTTTAGGAATCTTAAATCAAATATATATATATATATATATATCTTCTTCTTCTTCCGTCCTTAGCCAAAGACCGACCAAGCAGTCAGAGGCCATCACGCCTTGTGGCGTCTTAAGGGCAACAGCAGATTGATTTTCTCTGCTGTAGTTTCCCATCACGCCTAGCGGCGTCTTTAGGGCAACAACAAATAGATCCTTCTGCTGTTGTTTCCGTAATCGGTGTGACAAGCCAACGGGTGATCAGCCCATTGATATATATATATAGGGTCACCGTAAACCTAACCTCATCCTTAACTCTAAATGGTACGAAATACACATATTAAACATACTCGACAGCAATAAAGGTAAAGATTACCAGAATCTCAGTAAAAAGAGTTGTCAGAAACATTCAAGTTGAATAAATTCAACTCAAACAAGGATTTTCATGCTCTTTTTCCACAAAATGTTTATGGTTCGGCGGTACGGCAGCGTCCATGTTTGTACTTTCACTTTTGTAAAATCACTATTATCAGTTCTACCGTATTCGCTAGCAGTAAAATATTTTGTTCGTTTCAAGCTTAGTGGCCAGATTTTTCAATGCGGAATCCGATTATGCCCAGCAATTGCCGATACGGTTGTAAACAGAAGAGTTTTGGTGCTTTTAAAATATGATGTACGCCGTACGTCTTATAGGTGTATGGGAACGAAGTATCGCGCTACATCCGTGACGTACTCGGTACGGCACAGCGACAAAAATTGTCAAGATTTATGCCGTACGGCGTACGTCATAATGGTGCTGAGAGGGTTAATAATTAGGCGAAAAACCCGTACAGACCGTATGAACAGGCCGTACACGTCTAAAAACGCAAACACCCTGTACAGATTATGGGTAAACCATAGCGTGTGGCATGTATGGAATGCTAACTGTTCCTGTAGCTCGCTGGTTGTAAACACGACGGATGCATCCTCTCATACGTCCATCTCTACCAGCCTTACGTTTGATGCCTGATTCCAAGTCTTAACTATTGCAGTGTCATTCTCTAACAGGCGATCATTAATTGTTCTCAGTATATCTCCCTTATCCATATCTAGTGTCCCTACTATGGGTGCTCTTTCATTACCACATACCCCAGGACAGTATATCCACACCAGCTCTTGTAGACTGGAAGCCAGACTCCAAAATCAAGCAATGAGAATTATAACGGGAGGCAACACCTATAAAAGAATTCTAAAAGATTACATGCCTCCAGCCAATGGAGGATAGAAGAGACTGCAGGGATCAGCAACAGGCCGAAAAATTCAAAAGACTAACAGACCACCCAATGTGCCATAGAATGAATGCTCTTAGAAGGCAAAGACTCAAACAAAGCAACTATGTAGACTCAACCAAACCACAGATGAGAGCAGTTTCCATAAATGAAATATCCACTATTAAACCCATCTATACTGCACACAAGCAGCTTCCAGTTTGGAAACAAAATCGTTTCCCTGAAATGATAGAAAACATTCCTGTAATTGAAAGAAAAAAGAGTCAAACTGCAACAGCCATTACAAGAACAGCAATGCTATGGACCCCCGAAGGAAAGCGAAAGAGAGGCCGGCCAAAAACAACTTGGTGGAGAACTGTGGAGACCGAGATACAAAGAATGAACCAGAGCTAGGGCAATGTACGAAGGATGGCCGCCGACCGAACAGAGTGGAGTCAATTTGTTGCTGCTCCACAAGGCGCCATCTGGCGTGATGGCCACTGACTACTTTGATGGTTGGCAGCTATGGGTCAAAGAAGAAGACCAGCTCAACAGAAGAGAACAAATGGTAATCTTCAGACTCCGCACTGGCCACAACAGATTGAGATACAATCTATTCAACAAGCTAAAGATAGGAACTGCCGACAGTGTAACTGTGGCACCGATAAAATGACTGCTGAACATCTGCTTCAAAGTTGCCCCTTTTATGTGGTGTACAGAGAAAGCGCATATGGCCTATTCCAGTTCCTTTCGTGGAAAAGCTTTACAGGGATTCAAATAGCCTCAAACTGACTACTGCTTTCTTTGAGAACATTCAAGTGGACATCTGAAAGTGTACAAAGAAGAAGATTCACAGTACCGACACACTCCAGTCTACCCAGCTGTAAATGGGTACCTGACTGCTCTGAGTTAGGGAAGGAAAAGGCAGCGAGGACGGGAACTGGTTACCCCATTTCTTGATGCTGGACCTAGTATGATTAAGTTTCTAACCCTTTACTTCCCTTAAGTCAGTATCTGCTATGGGACCACCTTTACCTCTTCAGATGCCGAACACAACAAATGGCAGACATGAAACAGAAAATAAGAAATAATGACATCTAAGGTACCAGTTTATAAAACATTTTGGTCACATAAAAAGACATAATATCTTGATGAAAACCATAATGACAGAGTTGAAGGCAAATGTGGAAGAAAAAGACAATGCATACAGTGTGATGAAAACGAGATAAACAGGAAAAAGATTTCCAGAGTTATCAAAAAGACAAGAGAAAAAGATCTCTAATTAGTTTACCCATGATCATTTCTGCACAGATTTCATCCAAGAAATCACATTTCCACACAGCCTGAATTTCTGACAGTTTCTTATTCACTAGGTACCTTAAGCGTTTCAAGAAAATGCAGTCTTTGGGAAATTAATTATTTCCCACCACTATTGCAACCACAGCAATTCTCACTACATGTTTAGTGTCACATATATAACAGGCCCAACGTGGCAATATGCCCTGGTTGTTGTCACCTATATGGCCATTTTCTAGACCTGGTGGGGGCAAAAATAAAATTTACAATTAATATTACACCGGCTACAGCAAATGTCCCAACATAAATGTACAGCAAGGTGTAGCGATCAGGTAACCACAGAACTTTGTACTTCATCCTCCCAGACTTGTCTGTGAAATAGAAAATTTACAATATTGACCCACCAGGAACACAATTATCACACTCAAATATGTACAGAAAACGTAATAATGCTCTGACAATTTTTTTCTTTCACTGCCTATATTCAACAACCTCAAGCTTGTCTTAAAAGGTAACAAATATATGAGGTTGTGTCTGGGGCTGGCAACCTCATAATGTACAAGAAATTGCCACATAAGCCACAGCTATAAGAGTGTGCTTTGGTATTGGCTTCATTTAAAAAAAAAAGGGGGGGGGGGGGGGTGGCATGTGTAGTATCAGCACCAAGCAGAGATGATGATATTAACACTTCCTCCGTAAGCTGACACTTTCCTCTACTGTATAAATGATGCGATGAAACTTCAATTCTGCAACACGTTTATCAGTGTTTGCTAAAAAGAAAAGAACTAGGCAGTTGTCATTTATCAAGCTAAGAATACAAAATCGACTAGAAGCTTTGACTGTATTGGGAAATACAGTGCTGTCTGGATAAGCGGAAGACGCTTGAGCCATCTAAAATACTCCTGCTTATCCTAAACTCTGCTTATCAGGAATTTCTTCCAAAGAAGACTTCTGGCTGGCACTTGCAAAATTGCTTTGACGTAAGCAAAATTCGGCTTAAGTGAGTTTGGCTTATCCGACAAAAAGTCCAACACAAAAATCAGAATCTTCTAATGTCAAGTCTGTCCTACTCTATCCCTGTAAAAGTGTCTATGTTTTGATGGCTTCTACTGCTGGAATGCCATTCAGGCCCACAGATTTCCAAATCTTTAGAAGCTTTACAGTTTTCTTTATTTCTTCCTTATTTCAATTTGATTTTTCAGTTAACTCCTTTTCTTTTGGCTTGGGATCTTTTAGAACTGGTCTATCAGAAGGTCAACAAATTAATCACTCCATCTTTTGATTTATTCTTTTAAAAGTAAATGTATTTTCATAACAAAAAAAAAAGAGAGAGAGAGAGAGAGAGAGAGAGAGAGAGAGAGAGAGAGAGAGAGAGAGAGAGAGAGAGAGAGATTCAAGTTGCACAAAAAGACAAGCCCAGGTGACGTGCTGCAAGTAAATCACATACTGAATCTGGATGTGAAATTAGTTTTGATGTTATACTGAGTTTGATTTCAAATTGGAAGATTAATTTTGTTTTTAATGGCAGGAATAGCTCTATTTTGTTTCTTACAATACAACAATCATTTGTTGACAATCCTTTCTATGAAAATCAGGCAGCAGCAATTGAACTGCACTCCTGTCATGTTTGTGGCCCATAATATTTTCAAACGTAGAGGTTCCACAAAAAGTCACATAAAAATCTGAATCTTCAACTCTGTCCTCTAATGTCAAGGGTGTCCTACTTTGTGGCTCTGAAACACGGAGAACAACAAAAAGTATACCAGAATTTATTCTGGTGGACATAGAAGTTACTTTAGGGGTTTCCCTATTTAACACAAAAAGGTTGGAAAACCTCAGTAAAAGTAGTTTTAAAAAAAAACTTTTGAGCCATAAAGAATATACTCACTTATAACAGCCACTCCATATCCCATGTTAGGAACTCCCATTCTATAGCTACATGTTGGTACCATTATCTCGCTGAGGGCGATCAGGTTTGTAAAGTCAATTTCAATGTAGCCATCAACGTTTGCAATGTCTCGCTGGTAGTATGGCCAGTTATTCATGTCCTCATCATCTGACAAGCATGTATCACAAGCAAACATCTGCGACTTGTGTATGGAAAAAAGATTTATTTGAGTTAGATATGAAAGCTCAGAACCAAGTATAATAAACCAAAATATCACAATACAGTATGGCATTACACCAGATTTATTTCAAGCTGTTCCACGTTCCCCTGTGCTGTTCCACGTTCCCCTGTGCTGTTCCACATTCCCCTGTGCTGTTCCACGTTCTCCTGTGCTGTTCCAGAGGGTCCCTGAAGAGACAGAAAGAATAGGACTAGTGGATCCTCAGGCATGTCGTACACGGCAGCTAATACGAGGTTGTGTGTGTATGTGTGTGTGTATGTGTGTGTGTATATGTGCGGCTGGCAACCTAATCATGTAAAACAAACTGCCACATAAAGGATCCCATTACACGCCCATTGAGGCATATTGGGAATAGGGTGTTAGGTCAATATTTTCTTGACCATCAGCACACAAGGAGTGATGTGGTCAGCATCACGCCGGTCGCCTTAACCTTCCCAGAAGTTGCTCTGGTACCCAATTCATGAGGCTGGGTCGACCCCGGAGCCGTTTGCAGTAGAGATGTATGTGTCGAAACAATGCTTCGAAACAGCATCGAGTCAGAAAGATTCGACACACAGCCTGCTTGTTGTTTCGACACAGTTTCAGTTCCTGTCTGCCTCGCTGTTTTGCAGAGACACACTGTCTCACCATCCGTGGGCCTTTGTAAAATTTGAATCAACCGTTCGGAACATTAGTATGGAATATCAAACATGTCATATTTTTCAGGGATGTGTTATGATGACTTGATTTTACAAGTGATATTATTTTTGCTGAGAAGTTATAGACACTGGAAATTGTGTCAGTGCTGCAGTTGTCAATGTTTTAGGCAATGTTAAAGTTGAAAGTGTCCGTGTGTTCGTATAAATGTAATGGACACTTTATTAGCTCTGCTGATATCTCTGTACTCGGTGTGGATGTGAATCATTGTCTACCAAAACTAGCTTACTCTAGTTTGATATGTGTTATTATTATTGTTGTTTTTTATTATTTTCACATATACTGCAGCTATCATCATATCTCCGTTTTATTTCATCATAATGAAGACTTGTGTAAAAATACTGAATTGTGGTCACATGAAATGCCATAGATTTTCACACACGACAGTAGCGCGCAAGTAAAAACAGTTCATGTATAGTAATGTATACTGTCTATTAGAGACTTCTTTCTCCCCAATATGGGCAATAGTGCCGTTGTGTCGACACACTGTTTCGACACAGTTTAAATCACTGAGCCGACTGTCTCGAAACAGCGGAGTGTGTCGATTTGCCCACCTCTAGTTTGCAGTCTAAAACATCCCACCTCAACTGGAAATCGAACAATGGACCACCAAGCTAGGAAGACAGTGCACTAACCACTGTGCTACCACGGCTCACCATGTAGATGCTTGATGCAGGTTTCCTGTAAGGCGACCTACTGCAGTAGTGGTTCTATGCTCCATAATAGAACGAGCACAAAAGAACATGATGATGATGTTTGATTTGACACACTGAAAAATAAATTTAAAAAAACAAAAAAAACAAGTGAAACTCCAGGTGGTCACTAAGAAGACAATGATAGAATAGGATTATTACTCCCCCATGCACGTTGTAGGAGGTGACTGATATGAGGTGTGCGTAGGACCAGCAACCTCACCATGTAAAGCATACTGCTACAGAAACTACTACTGGTAAGCACATCAATACTTTCAAACAAACTTCCTACAAGGAGACAAGAAGGTTGATGCATAGGCTTTCAACAAATGTATGCCAAGTCTTCATATTCCATGCCATCAGCTCAATGTCTTCCTGTCCCATACCAGCAACTCAAGGTCTTCCTGTCCCATACCATCAGCTCAAGGTCTTCCTGTCCCATACCATCAGCTCAAGGTCTTCCTGTCCCATACCATCAGCTCAAGGTCTTCCTGTCCCATACCATCAGCTCAAGGTCTTCCTGTCCCATACCATCAGCTCAAGGTCTTCCTGTCCCATACCATCAGCTCAAGGTCTTCCTGTCCCATACCATCAGCTCAAGGTCTTCCTGTCCCATACCATCAGCTCAAGGTCTCCAGTTCTCTTCTCCAAGTGTCCCTTGGTCTCCCACTACCTCTCTTACCCTGGGGACTCCACTACAAGGACTGCCTTGTCATGTTATCAACAGGTCTCCTCAATGTGTGTGTCCTATCCATTTCCAGCATCTTCTCATCTCTACTTTGCACTGGTTCTTGTCATTAGTTTCACATTAGTCCATCCATTTATGAGATCATTAAAAACTTCCCTGTGACATTCATTAATGTAAACTGATACAGCCTCTATACATGATTCCACTGAAATGCCTCAACACATGGCTGCATCTATATGTAAAGCTTAAAAAAAATATTATCTCGTGGATACATTAGTCCATCAGTTATATTTGGACGCATGTCCAAATATGAAAGACTTGTATCTTCCACCAACATCAATCCAATGTTTGTATGCTGTAGTTATCACAAAATTAAAACTGTACTGCTCTCACTCCAACACTCAGTTTACGTACCAAATGTATTCCTCACACACAGGTTACATACCAAATGTATATCTCACACACAGATTACGTACCAAATCTCTCTCACACACAGATTAAAAAAAGTTAGTTGCTTATTCTTTACAGGACGTGGCAATCAACCCCAGCTTTTATTGGCTGTTTGTGATTTATCTAGGCAATTTTTTTCATTCAGTAGTTTGCCATTGCTTTCTGAACGGTACGGCGCTTATACCATTGTTAAAAATCCACACAAAGCGATCTGCTACGAAACCGCCTGCAGCAGGTTTCGAACCTGGTATATCTGGATTATGAAACTGCGTTCATATCCATTAGGCCACAGACACACAGATTACATATCAAATATATACTTCTCACATAGATTACATACCAAATATATACTTCTCACACATAGATTACATACCAAATGCCAATGCCCAGTCAAAAGGATATTTGGTTGAGCCATCCGTAGTATCTACAAAACACACAAAAACCCTTTAACATCCTTTTCTCAAGCAGGGAAATATTGTTAGCGACAACAGTAATTACTACTTTAAAAGTAAAGGTAATTATAAGCTTACTTGTCAGATAATATCAGCACTTATGTAACAACAGGTAATTAATAACCCCAACTCATAACACAAGTCAAGGACGAGCTTCTGGCAAAAGTAATTATTACTGGTACAGAGTTTACTCAAACAACCAACTGTTGATGAGTATGTATAAAAATAATTAATTACTCAGCATTGCCAGCTGTGCATTCCCGACTGGCAGCCTCATCATCATCATAACCCTCCCCTCCCAGCTACAGACTGGCAGCCTCATAATGTACAACAAATTACTATAGAGACTACTGCTGCAAGAGCACATGAATGCTTTGATGCAGGTTTCCTGCAAGAGGCCATCTGAAGTGGTGCCTCAACTAATTGAAATTGGGATAAGGAATATGTTGATGAATTATGGTGAATGCCAGATAGACTTGAGCCACTAAACTGAATGATTTGGTTATAAGGACTATCTTCATTGCACAAGGACAACTCCATCAATGCTCCCATCACCTCCCTTAGATCACACAAGAAGGATCTCAGCACAGTGCACAAACTCTGTAGTGCCAGCAAGAATCTCAATGTGTGTATACAGGAATCACACCTTCTATAAATATTTTTGTGGTGGGCAGGATTCTAATTTTTAAATTTTGCCAGGGCAGCGGCCTTATGGCCTGCTCTTTACGATTCCAACTGCCGTGGGATTTTTAACATGTGCGACTTGCACACGGGACCTCCAATTCTTTTTCGCCCTTTTCTGAGAAGGGTAGGCATCCGATCTCACTACCCAGGAGACCGGGGGTAGTATGACATCATTTACTGGTTCTGAAAAAATGTCCATAAATTATATTCCTTCTACTGGGAATCTTCTTCTTCCTTGTTCGTCCTGAAAAGGACGTTGGTTGCGTTGTGTCTGTTTACAGCTAAGCTGCGATATCTGCGCCTTTCGGCCGACACATCCGACTTCAGCACTGCATTTTTTGGGACCGGGTTTGCTGTCCCTCTTCGATCCCTACTCTCTCAGCCAGACTGCAGTGATGCAGCCTATTTCCAGGACCACCACTTGGAGGTGGAGTAGGGTCTTGGTCAGCTCTGGTTCGCTGACGCAAGCATTCCAGCTATGGGTCGCTGACTGCATTCTCTATTGCTGCGTCTTTGGGTCCCCTACTGGGAATCGAACCGGGTACCTTCAGAATTCAAGGCAGATGCCATAAACTGAACTGTTTAAAGGCTCCTAATTAGAGCAGTTGCCTCTCACAGCAGTCTACCCAGCTGTAATAATGGGTTCCTGACTGAGCTCTCAGAAAAGCAAAGGCAGCAAGGCTGGGAACTGGCCACTCCTCATAAAACCGAGATCTAGTATAGTGAAGTCTTTAACACTTCATTTCCCTATGACACTCTCTGCTGTGGGACTAACTTTACCTGTTCTTCTTCTTCTTTGGTCCTTAGCCGCTGACAAAACAATCAGTGACCATCATGTCTGGTTGCGTCTTGTAGGGCAGCAACAAACTGTCTCCACTTTGGTCCTTGGCCGCTGACTGACAAAGCAATGAGTGACCATCATGTCTTTTTGCGTCTTATAGGGCAGCAACAAATTGTCTCCACTTTGGTCCTTGGCCGCTGACTGACAAAGCAATCAGTGACCATCATGTCTGGTTGCGTCTTATAGGGCAGCAACAAACTGTCTCCACTTTGGTCCTTGGCCGCTGACTGACAAAGCAATCAGTGACCATCATGTCTGGTTGCGTCTTATAGGGCAGCAACAAAACTGTCTCCACTTTGATCTTTGGCCGCTGACTGACAAAGCAATCAGTGACCATCATGTCTGGGTGCGTCTTATAGGGCAGCAACAAACTGTCTACACTTTGATCTTTGGCCGCTGACTGACAAAGCAATCAGTGACCATCATGTCTGGGTGCGTCTTATAGGGCAGCAACAAACTGTCTCCACTTTGATCTTTGGCCGCTGACTGACAAAGCAATCAGTGACCATCATGTCTGGGTGCGTCTTATAGGGCAGCAACAAACTGTCTACACTTTGATCTTTGGCCGCTGACTGACAAAGCAATCAGTGACCATCATGTCTGGGTGCGTCTTATAGGGCAGCAACAAACTGTCTACACTTTGATCTTTGGCCGCTGACTGACAAAACAATCAGTGACCATCATGTCTGGGTGCGTCTTATAGGGCAGCAACAAACTGTCTACACTTTGATCTTTGGCCGCTGACCGACAAAACAATCAGTGACCATCATGTCTGGGTGTGTCTTATAGGGCAGCAACAAACTGTCTACACTTTGATCTTTGGCCGCTGACTGACAAAGCAATCAGTGACCATCATGTCTGGGTGCGTCTTATAGGGCAGCAACAAACTGTCTCCACTTTGATCTTTGGCCGCTGACCAACAAAACAATCAGTGACCATCATGTCTGGGTGTGTCTTATAGGGCAGCAACAAATTGTCTCCACTTTGATCTTTGGCCGCTGACCAACAAAACAATCAGTGACCATCATGTCTGGGTGCGTCTTATAGGGCAGCAACAAACTGTCTCCACTTTGATCTTTGGCCGCTGACTGACAAAGCAATCAGTGACCATCATGTCTGGGTGTGTCTTATAGGGCAGCAACAAACTGTCTCCACTTTGATCTTTGGCCGCTGACTGACAAAGCAATCAGTGACCATCATGTCTGGGTGCGTCTTATAGGGCAGCAACAAACTGTCTCCACTTTGATCTTTGGCCGCTGACTGACAAAGCAATCAGTGACCATCATGTCTGGGTGCGTCTTATAGGGCAGCAACAAACTGTCTCCACTTTGATCTTTGGCCGCTGACTGACAAAACAATCAGTGACCATCATGTCTGGGTGCGTCTTATAGGGCAGCAACAAAACTGTCTCCACTTTGATCTTTGGCCGCTGACTGACAAAACAATCAGTGACCATCATGTCTGGGTGCGTCTTATAGGGCAGCAACAAACTGTCTCCACTTTGATCTTTCGCCGCTGACCAACAAAACAATCAGTGACCATCATGTCTGGGTGCGTCTTATAGGGCAGCAACAAAACTGTCTCCACTTTGATCTTTGGCCGCTGACTGACAAAGCAATCAGTGACCATCATGTCTGGGTGCGTCTTATAGGGCAGCAACAAAACTGTCTCCACTTTGATCTTTGGCCGCTGACTGACAAAACAATCAGTGACCATCATGTCTGGGTGCGTCTTATAGGGCAGCAACAAAACTGTCTACACTTTGATCTTTGGCCGCTGACTGACAAAGCAATCAGTGACCATCATGTCTGGGTGCGTCTTATAGGGCAGCAACAAACTGTCTACACTTTGATCTTTGGCCGCTGACTGACAAAGCAATCAGTGACCATCATGTCTGGGTGCGTCTTATAGGGCAGCAACAAACTGTCTCCACTTTGATCTTTGGCCGCTGACCAACAAAACAATCAGTGACCATCATGTCTGGGTGCGTCTTATAGGGCAGCAACAAAACTGTCTCCACTTTGATCTTTGGCCGCTGACTGACAAAACAATCAGTGACCATCATGTCTGGGTGCGTCTTATAGGGCAGCAACAAACTGTCTCCACTTTGATCTTTGGCCGCTGACTGACAAAACAATCAGTGACCATCATGTCTGGGTGCGTCTTATAGGGCAGCAACAAAACTGTCTCCACTTTGATCTT
The DNA here is from genome assembly GCA_024509875.1 of Oreohelix idahoensis. Lineage (NCBI taxonomy): Eukaryota > Metazoa > Mollusca > Gastropoda > Stylommatophora > Oreohelicidae > Oreohelix > Oreohelix idahoensis. Next base: position 34,994 of record JAMPIV010004967.1, read on the forward strand.
TGGCCGCTGACTGACAAAACAATCAGTGACCATCATGTCTGGGTGCGTCTTATAGGGCAGCAACAAAACTGTCTACACTTTGATCTTTGGCCGCTGACTGACAAAGCAATCAGTGACCATCATGTCTGGGTGCGTCTTATAGGGCAGCAACAAACTGTCTACACTTTGATCTTTGGCCGCTGACTGACAAAACAATCAGTGACCATCATGTCTGGGTGCGTCTTATAGGGCAGCAACAAAACTGTCTACACTTTGATCTTTGGCCGCTGACTGACAAAGCAATCAGTGACCATCATGTCTGGGTGCGTCTTATAGGGCAGCAACAAACTGTCTACACTTTGATCTTTGGCCGCTGACTGACAAAGCAATCAGTGACCATCATGTCTGGGTGCGTCTTATAGGGCAGCAACAAACTGTCTCCACTTTGATCTTTGGCCGCTGACTGACAAAACAATCAGTGACCATCATGTCTGGGTGCGTCTTATAGGGCAGCAACAAAACTGTCTCCACTTTGATCTTTGGCCGCTGACTGACAAAACAATCAGTGACCATCATGTCTGGGTGCGTCTTATAGGGCAGCAACAAACTGTCTCCACTTTGATCTTTGGCCGCTGACTGACAAAACAATCAGTGACCATCATGTCTGGGTGCGTCTTATAGGGCAGCAACAAAACTGTCTCCACTTTGATCTTTGGCCGCTGACTGACAAAACAATCAGTGACCATCATGTCTGGGTGCGTCTTATAGGGCAGCAACAAAACTGTCTACACTTTGATCTTTGGCCGCTGACTGACAAAGCAATCAGTGACCATCATGTCTGGGTGCGTCTTATAGGGCAGCAACAAACTGTCTACACTTTGATCTTTGGCCGCTGACTGACAAAGCAATCAGTGACCATCATGTCTGGGTGCGTCTTATAGGGCAGCAACAAACTGTCTCCACTTTGATCTTTGGCCGCTGACTGACAAAGCAATCAGTGACCATCATGTCTGGGTGTGTCTTATAGGGCAGCAACAAACTGTCTCCACTTTGATCTTTGGCCGCTGACTGACAAAGCAATCAGTGACCATCATGTCTGGGTGTGTCTTATAGGGCAGCAACAAACTGTCTCCACTTTGATCTTTGGCCGCTGACTGACAAAGCAATCAGTGACCATCATGTCTGGGTGTGTCTTATAGGGCAGCAACAAACTGTCTCCACTTTGATCTTTGGCCGCTGACTGACAAAGCAATCAGTGACCATCATGTCTGGGTGTGTCTTATAGGGCAGCAACAAACTGTCTCCACTTTGATCTTTGGCCGCTGACTGACAAAGCAATCAGTGACCATCATGTCTGGGTGTGTCTTATAGGGCAGCAACAAACTGTCTACACTTTGATCTTTGGCCGCTGACTGACAAAGCAATCAGTGACCATCATGTCTGGGTGTGTCTTATAGGGCAGCAACAAACTGTCTCCACTTTGATCTTTGGCCGCTGACTGACAAAGCAATCAGTGACCATCATGTCTGGGTGCGTCTTATAGGGCAGCAACAAACTGTCTCCACTTTGATCTTTGGCCGCTGACTGACAAAGCAATCAGTGACCATCATGTCTGGGTGTGTCTTATAGGGCAGCAACAAACTGTCTACACTTTGATCTTTGGCCGCTGACTGACAAAGCAATCAGTGACCATCATGTCTGGGTGTGTCTTATAGGGCAGCAACAAACTGTCTCCACTTTGATCTTTGGCCGCTGACTGACAAAGCAATCAGTGACCATCATGTCTGGGTGCGTCTTATAGGGCAGCAACAAACTGTCTCCACTTTGATCTTTGGCCGCTGACTGACAAAGCAATCAGTGACCATCATGTCTGGGTGCGTCTTATAGGGCAGCAACAAACTGTCTCCACTTTGATCTTTGGCCGCTGACTGACAAAGCAATCAGTGACCATCATGTCTGGGTGTGTCTTATAGGGCAGCAACAAACTGTCTCCACTTTGATTGGTCGGCAGCTATTCTTTGTGTGGTGGTCCAGTTCTGGTTCATACTTTGCTTCTCTGCCTCCACAGTTCTCCACTGGGCAGCTTTTGGCCGGCCTCTTGGCGTGGCAGTTCTGGTGATGGTGTTAAAGTCTTTTCTGAGGATGTAGCCAACCCAATTCCAGTGTCTACCCACTATGATGGTGTGCATATCTTCTTGGTGGCTCTGAGTTAGAAGTTTTTTCTGGTCTCTTTCTCTCTTCTTTCTAGCGTTCTGGCCAACCTTTACCTGGTAACATATTTGAAAGATAATAAACACACTTGACCCCTCCATCAATTTGAGGCTGTGTCGTCATCCCTCCCCAATCAAACAAGAATATGAAAAGTTTTATTGCTTACAGAGTATATAGAGCTCTTGGGTTTTGTAATCATGCTTTCATGATTTATGATTATCCGGAAGGTTCCTTTCAGCTGGGTTGCCATGTCTGAAATAATCTTCTGCTTCTCCAAGATCTGATCCTTCATCATACGGATGTCCAGCTATTTGTGTTCAAGATAGAAGGACAACATTTACAGGCAACAGTTTAAGTGTACCCTGCAGCATGATCATGGATTTAATTAAGCATCAAAATAAAAGTAATCGGGTGGTATACTAGGTTTTTATTAGACACTAATTAAAATATGATAAATGAAAATACACCTCTATGAGTTAAGATAACAGTAGGTATTTGAAGTGAGGAATGCATCCAAGAGTTCACTGTGTCCCTGTGACATTTCTCGCTGAGCTTTACCTTAGGGACAACAGTCTATTTATGGCCCATATAATTTATTTTATGCATTTAGACTAAAAGCGAACCAATGTGGAAATGATGACAAGAAACAGACAAGCGCCAGTGGAATAAGAGATGAAAAGAAGATGTTGGCGAAAGATAGGACACACACTGAGGAAACTTGTTGATAGCATTACAAGGCAGTCCTTGTTCTGGAATCCCCAGAGAAAGAGAGGCACATAAAAAACAACATGGAGAAGAGACCTGGAGACAGAAATGAAAATAACGAGGAAGACATGGAAAGAACGTGAGCTGATGGCAAGCAACAGATGGAGGGACATGGCATGGCATGTGTTTGTTGAAATATAAGAAATAATTTTAAGGTCACAAAGTTTAAAGCAGCTTCCACACACGGCTGTTTATCAACGCACTTTCAGCGTTCTTTTCTGCTACCATTCGGTCACAGGGTCAAATTCTTACCGACATTCGGGAATTCCAGTCCTAGCGCACTAAACATTCATAATAATAATAACCCCTTCAGTCATAACTGACTATGGGAATGTGCCCCTGAGGTGGCAGCCCTCAGCTGCTTATTTTCCTGGTGCTCCTTTCGACGTTTTCTCCTCTCCTCTGCTTCTTGTGTGAGCCTCTCTTCGCCCAATCTGAGGTGGCGCCGTAAATAGCATTGCCACTTAGTGCGATCGGCAGCTTCATCCTCCCATGTTGCTGGATCCATGTCCAGTGCCCTCATATCTCTCTTGCAGACATCTTTGAACCTCAGCTGTGGTCGCCCAAACTGTTCTCTTGCCATCTGCTAACTGTCCGTAGAAGATAGCTTTTTGGATGCAACCATCTTCCATGCGGCGAACATGGCCAAGCCAGCAGTGTATACATACTTTGAAGGCCAGCACGTGACAACACCTCGACATTTGTCACTTTATCTTTCCACGAGATGCCGAGGATGTGGCGTAGACACCGTAAATGGAAGGTATTGAGCCTTCTTTCTTGCTTAGCATAGGTCGTCCAGGTCTCGTTGCCATATAAGAGTGTGCTGGTGACGCAGGCGTTATATACCACAGCTTTGGTCTTCGTTGTGAGTTTCACCAAATAAGTGATTTGAGGAGGGCAAAGGTAGCTGCAGCTTTGCCAATGCGGCTGTCGATTTCTGTGTCCAGTGAGAGTTTGTCATTGATGGTAGACCCTAGGTATTTGAAGTGGTGCACCACTGCCAATTCATAGTTATCGATAGTGATAACCGGTGCAGCACCCACATCCTGACTCAGCACATTCATTTTCTTTAGACTTATTGTGAGGCCAAAGTCCTTGCATGCTTTAGTGAAGTGATTCATCAAGCTCTGAAGCTCCTGTTGGCTTTGAGTGACAACTGCAGCATCATCAGCGAACAACAAGTCTCTTATAGTGACCCTTCTGATTTTTGTTTTTGCCTTCAGCCTTGAAAGATTAAACAGACGGCCATCTGACCTAGTGTGAAGGCATATTCCTTCAGTTGCATCTCTGAACGCATGTTTTAAGAGTAAGGCAAAGAAGATCCCGAAGAGGGTCGGAGCCAGAACACAGCCTTGTTTAACGCCACTTCGTATGTCAAAGGGCTGTGATGTGCTTCCAACATATTGGACTGTTCCCTTCATGTCACCATGGAATGACTTAATTATTTCCAGCATTTCAGAAGGGCAGCCTATTTTCAGGAGCATTTTGAAGAGTCCATCTCTACTAACCAGGTCAAATGCTTTTGTGAGGTCTATAAAGGCGATATATAAAGGCCTTTTCTGTTTTCTTGATTTTTCCTGAAGCTGGCGGAGAGAGAAGATCATGTCTGTTGTTGATCTACCAGCTCGGAATCCACACTGTGACTCTGGATATATATGCTCAGCTAACTTGTGTAGTCGCATTAAGATGACTTTGGCAAAAACCATACCAACAATACTAAGAAGAGAGATGCCTCTGTAGTTATTGCAATCACTTCTGTCTCCTTTATTTTTATACAGTGTTACAATCTTGGCATCCTGCATGTCTTGAGGAATAGTTGTCTCTTCCCAGCACTGGCACAGCATCCTATGCAGGGGATGTAATAGTGTGCTCTTACAGCATTTGATTAAATTAGGAGGAATCCCATCACTGCCTACTGCTTTGCCAGAGGCCAAGCTATTAATGGCCTTGCTGAGTTCCTGTAATGTTGGTTCGGCATCCAGCTCCTCCATAGTTGGCAGACATTTGACAGCATCAAGGGCTGCAGGTGTAACGGCATTTTCTCTAGCGTAAAGCTCAGAGTAGTGCTAGACCCACCTCTCCATCTGCTTACCAAACATTCATAATAATAATAGCCCCTTCAGTCACAACTGACTATCGGAATGCGCTCCCGAGGCTACCATTCGGTCACGGTGTCAAATTCTTACCGACATTCGGGAATTCCAGTCCTAGCGCACGAAACATTCAATAGGGGGTAATTAAACCTTCGCTGTAAACTCCAGTTTTAAAGTAGCTTTTGGTGATAGTTAGTATGTTACTCTAAGTTTCTGTTTAAAAACAAACATTGTACTATAATTACAACAGAAGATATGAGAGTCTGAAAAAGTGCAAAAAGTAATTTTTTTCAATTTTAATATGTTATCATTGTTATCATGACATTTAACAGAATACAGAAACTGTACTCAATTTTTACATTAATATAAAATAGATATGTTATAGAAAAAGGACATCGCTGAAAATTTTTAGCAGCATGCTTCAAATAGGAATTATCAAAAGATAACTGACGAGTAATTAATCTTGGTTAAATCTCTATTACTTGTACTATTCAGATTGCGTAGGCATAACTAATACTGATCACTTTTTTTTTAAAAGTAACACTGTTGATGCTGTACATTGTAAAAAAAAAAGTGAAAATATTCTGTTAAAACAAAATAATGATATAATTTATTATATGTACTAGCAATAACCTGTCAAACTTGACGGGTTTTTAATTATAGTGTGCTGTTTCCGTTCCCGGATGAGCAGATAGAAGTACATTCGTTTTTGGTTTCTTTCCATTATACAGTGTAATCAAACTGTTCATGAACACTGTCATTTGAACGCTTTTCTTTGTTGATTGTAACTATTTTCAGGAGAGTATATATAATGGAAACAATACAATTTTTCAACACGGTTGCATTCCTCAGCTGTGACCAATGTACACACAGCGAGAATAATGTTTTTTTAGATTCAATTTAAAAGTTCTTTGATGACAACATTTCGTGTGAAAGTGTGTGGATTGTTTTGAAAGAGTGATCCCTGATAATAAGTGGTTTTAACAAAAACTTTCAAGTTTTCATGATTTGTACATCGGGTGAGGGCTCATGTACACCAATTTTTATGCATTTTGAAAGAAGCTGATTAGAAACAAAAACATTTAAAAAGTTAACATCAAATTTGGTTCTATAGTTGTGTGTGGTGTATAAAAAAAAGGGTCATTAAAATTATGTGACAAACCTTCAGGAAGTTGATGAAGCCATGAGTGACTACTCCCGTCAAGTTCTCAAAATGTGTTTCAAATCTGTTGACTTTGAAAAAAGTGCGGAGGTCCCCACCTTCACCTCCAATGTCGTTGTCTCCAGGAATCACTATAGTCTGGGTTTTAAAAAGAATTTAAGAAATCAGTTGCTACCATCACACCACAGAAAAGCTAGGAGGGTATCCGAGAATGCTGAAAACTATTTAACTGCAGATGACATTAATTGTAACTCAGAACCACCAAGTATACGTTCACCATCGTTAACATAAATGGAGTCCAGATTCAAGACTAAGTGAGAATGCTGGATGACAGGTCACAACAACTGGATTTGACAATGCACAAAGAAAGACAAAGGTTATGAGAATAAATGTGGGGAAAATAGGCAGATTGCATGTGGAGAAATACTCTTGGAATATAAGGACTCCAGAGTTTCATAAACGCGTGCTTGCTCAAAATACAACGGTTTAAGTGGTACAAGACCACTACTGTAGAACTGATGACAACAACCTGACAAGTGCCAGTGAAATAAGAGGTGAGAAGAAAACGCTGGTGATGGATACGACACACAATGAGGAAACCAGTAGATAGCATTACAAAACAGTCTTTGTTCTGGAACCTCCAGGGTAAGAGAGGGAGAGGTAGACCAAACAAAGACACGGAGAAGAGAACTGCAGACGGATGTGAACATGAGGAAGACGCAGAAAGAACTTGAGCTGATGTCACGTGACAGGGAGGACTTGGCATGTGTTTGTAGGCCTATGTCACATGACAGGAGGACTTGGCATGTGTTTGTAGGCCTATGTCATGTGACAGGAGGACTTGGCATGTGTTTGTAGGCCTATGTCACGTGACAGGAGGACTTGGTATGTGTTTGTTGGCCTATGTCACGTGACAGGAGGACTTGGCATGTGTTTGTTGGCCTATGTCACGTGACAGGAGGACTTGGCATGTGTTTGTTGGCCTATGTCACGTGACAGGAGGACTTGGCATGTGTTTGTAGGCCTATGTCACGTGACAGGAGGACTTGGCATGTGTTTGTTGGCCTATGTCACGTGACAGGAGGACTTGGCATGTGTTTGTTGGCCTATGTCACGTGACAGGACAGACTTGGCATGTGTTTGTTGGCCTATGTCACGTGACAGGGAGGACTTGGCATGTGTTTGTAGGCCTATGTCACGTGACAGGACAGACTTGGCATGTGTTTGTTGGCCTATGTCACGTGACAGGAGGACTTGGCATGTGTTTGTTGGCCTATGTCACGTGACAGGACAGACTTGGCATGTGTTTGTTGGCCTATGTCACGTGACAGGAGGACTTGGCATGTGTTTGTAGGCCTATGTCATGCGACAGGAGGACTTGGCATGTGTTTGTAGGCCTATGTCACGTGACAGGGAGGACTTGGCATGTGTTTGTAGGCCTATGTCATGTGACAGGAAGACTTGGCATGTGTTTGTAGGCCTATGTCACGTGACAGGGAGGACTTGGCATGTGTTTGTAGGCCTATGTAATGTGACAGGAGGACTTGGCATGTGTTTGTAGGCCTATGTCACGTGACAGGAGGACTTGGCATGTGTTTGTAGGCCTATGTCACGTGACAGGAGGGCTTGGCATGTGTTTGTAGGCCTATGTCACATGACAGGAGGACTTGGCATGTGTTTGTAGGCCTATGTCACGTGACAGGGAGGACTTGGCATGTGTTTGTAGGCCTATGTCACATGACAGGAGGACTTGGCATGTGTTTGTAGGCCTATGTCATGTGACAGGAGGACTTGGCATGTGTTTGTTGGCCTATGTCATGTTACAGGAGGACTTGGCATGTGTTTGTTGGCCTATGTCATGTGACAGGGCAGACTTGGCATGTGTTTGTAGGCCTATGTCACGTGACAGGGAGGACTTGGCATGTGTTTGTAGGCCTATGCTCCTTGAATCATTCTAACCCACGAGCCGTATGGTGTGCCAGGTTACCCTACAGATCTACTCGTGGGCCGCATTGTATACCCGCTTGATGCAAGTTCCGAATGTGAACACATAATTAGATAATAAGTGGCCATAGCTTGTTGAAATCATGTAAATGCTTCCTGTGGACTACGTGTTTTGAACTGGTAGCGAAATACGTATTGTGGAGCTTAATTTTTGCATACGTTTATCAATTAATGACGTCATACATAACAGTCATAAACTATCAACGGATCAACCATAACAGATTGTTTCTAAATGAATTTTAGCATTATTAATAGCGATAATAACCTATTTTCGATTCCGAGAAGGATGTTTAACAAATTTGATATTTTTAAGTAATAAATTAATTAAATTGTGTGGGGCAGATTCCAGTTCAGCTATATGTGACTTAAAAAAAAAAATCATAAAAATTAGAATTTTTATTTGTTTATGTTCAAACTTCTTGGATATACATTTCAACTGAATATACATTTCGATTCCTGGGCTTTTATCACCAAGGAATTAAGTAGAGCTGAAATATTTATGTATACGTGCACAATTTTGATTAATTTATTCGTTTTGATTTTTTATTGTTTCTACACTTCACAAGACATAAAGAACAATTATTACATAAAATAAGAACTCAACATTGTTTCTCAACATTGTTTCTCAACATTCTTCAGCCAATTTCCTAAAGTTTGATGCATAATACATATATCTGCAGAATTAATATATATGTCTACTGCCTGTTTGTAAAACATCACTTGTAGAAAAAAACCTCCATTTTGGGGACTGGGTAAAACCGGAAAACTGCCTGGGTTAGAATGAGTTAAGGAGCTAAAGGGTATTGGCTGATTGAACATGAAAGTAAAATAGATCAGATCCCCTGACACCTGTGCATCAAAGGTCAGCTGTGATCTCCAACGTCTTCTGCCTTGTTTAGATGGTACACTGTTGCAGATCCTGTACGTTCTTCAGGCTATAAACATGGTGAGGCCCCAATCTCTATCGCGGTGTCCAGTGTGCCACTCACTTTGATGTTTCACTTTGTGAGTCGCTGATATCTTTTCACATATACAGGTCATTATCCTTTTATCAAAACATCCAAAAACAGAAATATTTTGAAAATCGGAAACAATGTAATATTCCAGTCACCCTCAGCAGAAATTGTCAGGTCTTTGCAGTTGTAAGCAAATCTGCAAGCTGAGGCACAAATATTCATTCACATTTACATTAAAAAAATTAAAGGCACAAGTAGCGAAGGATGCTGCTAGAGACTTCACATATACTAGGTCTCAATTTTATAAGGCAGGGTGATGAGTTCCCTTCCTCACTGCCTTTGCCTTCTCTAACTCAAGACACAGCCAGCTTCCATTTGTAAAGCTGGGTAGACTACACTGAGATATGACCTCATTTTGAATCTGGTCCCTTTACCATGAGAAGCAAGCGTTTTAACCACTTGTCACGAGTGGTTTGTGTAAGAGTCTGTCTGACGAGAACCAAGTCTGTGTGATGTCAGAGACAAGACGAAATCTGAGAGAGATCTGAGATGATAGACGAGAAATGGTGTTGATAGTGGATAGTGTGACTTATAGTTACCGAAGGTGAGAACCTATACTGACTCTCCCCTCGCCACTCAGTGACCTTTTATTCAACTACTGCCACACTGCCTCTTGCTCTACTTAGGAGATAAGGTTGTATTACACTACAGTGTATCCACATACCACAGTACGAGTACACGTTAAAGAATACAGGTACAGATAGGAAAGGAAATCTGATCCGTAAAAATTATATATATTTTATTAACAACAGAAAAAAAAACTATGGTAAACATAAGCATGAAATCAATCACAACAACAAAAAAACTTCAGTAATAAGCAGGTATTAAATGTACGAGACACTCAAACCAAAGGTTAGTAGAAACATTGTTGGGAACACTCCCGGGGTTCCACGCTCCCGCAATTTTGGGGTGGATATAAAATTAACAATCTTTTGCTGGAAAAAACCTGAAATAAAGAACTGTACCTACACAAACACAATCCCGCTGACTTGTCCCTGTCAGCAACACTGCTAATCACTTCACTCGATGCTTAGGTACACAAGTTCTTAAACAATCTCCCCCAATTAAATTGAGTGCACTCTATCCCAAAATCCTTCTTCGTTGGCACGTGTGCGTTCATTCTTCACTGAGATCATGGTTAGCTGATGGAGAAATTTTGACCCTATCTTCTCCAGGGTAATTGCTGATTTAATCCGTGAATTGACTGCATTCTACTGTAAATCCAGGAAATCGGGGTTTGCAATGGCAACACTCAAGATAAAACAACTGATGAGGAAATAATCCACATTTTGGGTAAGGGCCCACTACTACGGTAGCGGTCCTCACTGATAAGGGACGACGTAGCTTGGTAAAGAGAACTGGTGCAAATGGAGTATGGGCACTCCTCTAATTAGCTTGGTAAAGAGAACTGGTGCAAACAGAGCATGGGCGTTCCTCTTATTAACTTGGTAAAGAGAACTGGTGCAAATGGAGCATGAGCGCTCATCTTATTAGGTGTTGGGCAAAGTATTTGTTCTCCAAGCAAAGGCCACTCATCAATGTGCCCGTAATAGGGTGATGAACTCGGCACGCTTGTAGTTACATGCAACCCAGCTATAAAAGGTCAATAAATTGTGCGACCCTTCCTTCAGGAAGGTAATCAGGCCTAAGGCTTCAGCGCAGGGCCTAAACTAACCAGGGTTAGCGCAACTGTCAGAATCTCCCACTCTTATAATCAAAAGCAGGCAAGCTGGAGTTAAGTCTGCTACTATCTCCCGGCAAGAATTTTAGGACTGAAGCAATGAGAGCCAGCCAAGACTGCCTATATATAGTGAGAATTTGCCACAGGTGTTCAGATTTGAACATCTGCATAGGGGAGCAGAAAAATAACACGTAATAGTTACCCAGAGACTTCTTTAGGAGACCTGCTACAAAGAATTGGCACTACAGGGAAAAGAGGATTACGCTAGCGAGTCCCAGATTTTCCTGGCCATCAAAGCACAGGGAACTCTTTAGGAGCAGTTTCCAGGGTCAAAGACACAGGACTTTTTGCCGCTATTTCTCAAACTGAGTGTTGGGCTTTTGACTCGTGGTCAAACGAACTTTAAAAAAGATGCCGCTGTCCACGACAGTGAGTCCCGGACGCGTCAATTATCTCCTACCTACATTACAGAAACAGGGGAGTGAACCTATCAGCTTCCAGAATGAAAAGTCAATTACCCCGCTTGTATCTACAGAAGCGAAAAGAAGTGAAATGGGCGTGACAAAATTCAGCCAGAAATTGGGGGGGGATGGTAGTTCAGTCTAAGTGGCCAGAATTCATAATTCATGTTGCCACACCACTGAGCTGCTTGGTTAACAAAAAAAAAAAGGCAAAGGTAGTCCCATAACAGATACTGCCTTAGAGGAGTGAAGTGCTAGAGACTTCATTATTTTAGATCTAGCTCAGACAGGTGGGGTAACCAGTTTCCTTCCTCGCTGCCTTTTCCCAAATGGATAAAAATATTGTGTTCAACCCCTTGTAGGTTATAATCATGATATACCTTGTTTATAATACAAACCTTCACATAAGATTTCTCATAGAATATACTGTTGAACCTCTGGATGTAAGACTGGTACTCAGAATCTGTTGCTTTGCTTCCCTCGTCCATGATGTCACCCAAGAAAACAATCACATCTGGCTGGGTGTGATAATAAACACGAGAGAACGTCTTGCGCAGGTAGCTGGGAATGGGAGTCAATTTAGCGTTAGTTTTTTTCTTCTGGTGGAGAATTAAAGTTTTTAGCAAAGAAATAGGATGTACATTATCTACTATGAGAGGTTTGACCCCATCTTTCAAAATGGCAGCAAAAGTTTCAAGAAAAATGTATATTATCTTAAATCATCAGGGACAGCTTTGTTTTGGAAACCAGATTTTTTTCGGTTTCCAGATGTCGCCCAAATTGCTTCAAACAGTGGCCCAATGTCGCACAAAATATGTACAACAAATGCCAAAAGTCACACAAAATGTGTTCAAAAATGAAGCCTAAAGTCACCCAATTGTGACAGAATAGTGGCCCAAAGAAACTTTCCATTTTTAAAATATTTAGTTTTTCGGATCTATAGTTACGAGTTATGGTCATGCTACTAGAAAATAGCCTTATTAACACAATTTATGATGGGGAGATCAGAGCGACAGTGTGGAGAAAAGTCATGAACATATAGTTCTTTCATACTGAATTACTTAAGATGTATTCTGCCCTGCTGACCCAAATTTGCAAATAAATAAAATACAAAACTTTGAACCTTATTTCTTCATTATCTCGTATCTTAGACATACATTCCTTAAACAGTGAGCCAAATTTCCCACCATATAAGGCATGCCAGAGTACAAGATGCAACCACAATTTAATGTTTTTTGGGGGAAAAAAAACAAACATTACAGGAATTTATTTTTTATACTGCACATTTAATATTGCTTGACAAAGTGACAATGTCGAGGTGTTGTCATGTGCTGGCCTTCAAAGCATGTATACGCTGCTTAGACAGCGCAGACTATGCTGGCTTGGCCATGTTTGCCGCATGGAAGATGGTTGCATCATGAAAGGTATCTTCTTCTACGGACAACTGGCAGATGGCAAAAGAACAGTTGGGCGACCACAGCTGAGATTCAAAGATGTGCGCAAGAGAGACATGAGGGTACTGGACATAAATCCAGCAACCTGGGAAGATGAAGCTGCCGATCGCACGAAGTGGCGATGCTATTTACGGCACCACCTCATATTGGGCGAAAAGAAGTTCTCACAGCAAGCAGAAGAACATTTTGAAATTTCACCCACAACAGTTTACAACTCCCTCACGGACGACTTAAATTAATATTATAATCTCAGCTGAAATGTCGAATAATTGTTATATTTTTAACTAGTTTAAATTGTCTTAATTATATATTTCTTTTTAATAAAAAATATATCTGTAATGGAAATGCAGACTGTACTGTTGATTAAAATTTGATTTAAAAAAAATAAAGCAATAACAAGTTATCAACACAAGTCTGATGAGATTTAAGACATAAACGTTTAGCTAGTTAAAAGGCAGAATTCGGGCTGGTGTGAATGTTTAAATGTTTTTTTTTTCTGTGTATGAAAAAATGCTATTGCATTCAGTTGGGTAGGGCAAAATTTGGGCCCTTTCTTGTGCTGGGACACGGCACTTAAAAGGGAAGATCTCTGTAAAAGCCTATTAGTATTAATTAAATATTATTTTACTTAAAAGACTGTTATTTTGTCTGCACTAGTTAACTAATTTACATTCGATTACAATTTTTCTTTTCAGTATTATAAAAAAAACATAAAGAAGGGGGTATTTATGAGGTTTGCGATGTCCCATAAGAGTAGGGGTCATGTTTTTTGTGATGGGGTAGAATAACAAAAGCTCCATGAAGCCATATGTGGATGACCTCTTAGTTTCAAAAATAAGGATTTGAAGTCCATTGGGATTTCGGGGAGCTGAGTTTTCATTCCTACAATTTTCATTTCTAAAAACACCGACAAAAGCCTTATTCTGCAGTAATGTGTCATGAATTTCACCTGTCAGCATCCCATCTAATTACAGGACCCAAAGGGAAGCCTAGCTCATCTTGAATACCGATAAGTTGTGGATCAGAAATAAGGAGGACCACCATCTCTTCATTTGGGTTTCTGTAAATAGACATAATAAAGATTACAGGAATTCAAGAGATACTTGCACAAGTTCGCTGATCAACAAAATCTATAGTACAGGTCTGAAAATTAAACCTTACCCAAAAAAAAAAAAAATTTCTCTGAAAATGTAATATGATAAAACTGTAATGCTGGGCACTTCAATAGTTTAACAAATGCATGCCACAAAAAGATTCTAAGCCGGCAGATAAAATATAACTAATCATCAATCTTCTTTTTACCACCTTTCACCCCCCCCCCCCCCCCCAAAGAGCATAGACCTTCAACAAATTTATGCCAAGTTTTCCTGTCCCGTGCCATCAGGTCAAGGTCTTTCTGTGTCTTCTTCATCCCCTTCGTAACTATCTCCAGCTCTCTTCTCCACGTGCTCCTTGGTCTTCCTCTACCTATCTTGTCCTAGGGATTCCAGACCAAGGACTGCCTTGTAATGCTATCAACAGGTTTCCTCAATGTGTGTCTTATCCTTCTCCAGTGTCTTTGTCTCATTTTTTTCTCTTTTAAATAAAGTTTTGCCTCGTTTGGCGAGGCACGCCTCGTTCAACCTAGTCAGTTATATTAGGGCGTATCTCCAAGTATAAAAGACCTTTAGGACTGATTCATCTTTTCGTCTCAACTCTTATTCCACGTCTCTGGTTCTTGTCATCTCTTGTTCCACTAACACTTGTTCTTGTCATCTTTGTTCAACTCTTATTCCACTCTCTGGTTCTTGTCATCTTTGTTCAACTCTTATTCCACTCTCTGGTTCTTGTCATCTTTGTTCAACTCTTATTCCACGTCTCTGGTTCTTGTCATCTCTTGTTCCAATGACACTTGTTCTTGTCATCTTTGTTCAACTCTTATTCCACTCTCTGGTTCTTGTCATCTTTGTTCAACTCTTATTCCACTCTCTGGTTCTTGTCATCTTTGTTCAACTCTTATTCCCCGTCTCTGGTTCTTGTCATCTCTTGTTCCACTGACACTTGTTCTTGTCATCTTTGTTCAACTCTTATTCCACTCTCTGGTTCTTGTCATCTTTGTTCAACTCTTATTCCACTCTCTGGTTCTTGTCATCTTTGTTCAACTCTTATTCCACTCTCTGGTTCTTGTCATCTTTGTTCAACTCTTATTCCACTCTCTGGTTCTTGTCATCTTTGTTCAACTCTTATTCCACTCTCTGGTTCTTGCCATCTTTGTTTGTTGAAGGCCTCTGCTCCTTGGGAATATAAAAGGTGATGCATAAATGAATGAAGAATTCTTAAACATGGATAAGGTTTGAGGTTGAATCTCAGTACTTTTTGACTTTTCTGATCCTTCTGAGTTTGTTTCACTTTGTTTCAGAAGGTGGTTGATAAAATTGGATATTTTATTCCCGTTAATGATATCCACCAAAAGATAGATATAAGTGGATGGAAGCAGACATCATCATCATCATCAGTTGATAAGATCTCTATGGTGTTGTTTGCTCCACTGTAGTGTATGGAATGTCAACTTGACCTACGCAGTGGTGTGTAGACATGGATTGAGTGTATAATGTGCGAATGATAATAAGGGTTCGTGTTGTTGACAAATGTTCTTTTCTCACACTCATGTATGGCTGGAAGTCATCGACACCAACGACTGTGTACCTTTTCTAAAGTTTAATTGGACGTACACACTCGACAGCACAGATAGTGACAAATCACAGGTTGGCATAATACATCATGGTACAGTGGATAAATGGTCTTGCAATGTTACATGGGCACTCATGTAGAATAATAGTATAAAGGACTGTCAGTAGCCAAGCCCTCAGTATCGCCCATACATATATATCATCTGACTTCACTGACTGAGCACGTCAGCTTATAAACAATATTTCAGATGGCTTCTAAACCTAATCTCGTTTAGCGACGATTCTCCAACATAATGTTCAGCACATATTTTTCCATATAATAATATTGAACCGCTAATAACGGGTTCTCATGTGTAGCAGTGATCTCTGGACTAATCAAGCGATAATACGGGCATCCCTTTTCTCTTCTTGAAAGTCACTACATGTTTGGTTCCAAGATGGCTTCACTCGTGAGCTGTCACTCACGTTTGGATACAGATAATGAATCTGTCCTAAAGTTAGTCATTCATAAAACATTTCATTGCTCTGTAGATTTGATCATGAACAATTGACTGCAATCTACAGGATATAGTGCTGCTAGGAATCGAAGTCGTTTTCATCGAGTCAAATATATTCTCTTAGACATTCAAATCGTACCTATCGAAAATGGTGGCTTCGTACGAGAGTTCATAAGAGTGTCTATTATTACCTTGGTATCAGAAATATGATTCTGCCATTCCTTGGCAATACGAATAAACACTGGGGTAAAGCATACACGATAGGTCTAGACGACTATCACTTTCCCCACCAATACTGAGATCACTTTTTCCCGGCGACAAGCCGACATAGAAAACACAGTCCCTATCGGGACGAAGCCAAATCACACCACCCTCTAGCGACACATCCGCCGAATAGCCTTTGACCTCTCTAGAGACAACAGAACATATAGTTCGACTTAGATATGTAAAGATATACAGATATAAGACAGACTCGTCCTACTCAGACAAACAATACACATAAATTCAGGCCATAGATATTCTGAAGCAAGAACAATCTATTATTACCCAAACAAAGAATAAATCGCAGAAAAATGGATTCATCCGCGGAGTTCGATCGAAGAGACGGCACAACTTTCAAGGGAAGTAACTCAATAATGACTTTCCCTTAAGCACTATTTTGTTTACAAAATATTTGCGAACATAACAAGTATACCAATGTATAATATTGTAAGATATCAAAGACTGCACGTAACAGTCTTACCACACCTCCCGGGAAAAAAAAAATGGAACGTTTTTTTTTTTTTTGAAATACATCTAGGAGCAACGTACAATAGGCTCACAACGCATGAATAATGCGCAGATGAAAATATCAGGAATACCTATAACGCCTAATATGAGGCTAAGTCGACTTATGGAGCGACTGGTGAGAATGTGTCTCATAAACTGAGAGAAATTATTTCTCTACAAGTATATTTTTCCAGGAAGGTGTCATCAAAGTATAATACAATTCTGGCAATTACACAATGCCTAAAAAATTCATATCATCATTTCGTATTAGATATCTTAAATTTATGATTTATGAAGAAAAAATCATCAAAGCACAGCGGTGAATAAACATCAATGAACCGCTATGTAGTGATACAATCATTATATTATTAAATTACAAATGTGTATCTATCATGATATAGAAAAGGAACTACTATAGAACTAGACATATCAAGAAGTCTAAGCCCTAATAGTTATGTGGAATCATGTGGGCATCTTGACAGAATGTCTGCCATCACATTATCTGATCCACGAATAGCTCGCACAGAGAAATGAAAAGGTTGAAGAGCAATTGCATATCGAGTAGACCTCGAGCTCTTCAAATTCTTACTCTGTATAGCAGTAAGAGCTTTTTGGTCGGTTTCTACTATGAAATGTGCGCCTAGAAGGAATCTCTGTAGTTTGAGGATCGACCAAACCATAGCTAATAGCTCACGGTCTAAAACCGAATAATTCCTTTCTGCCGCATTAAGTTTTTTTCTGGAAATATACATTACAGGATGCAGAGTTCCAGAGTACTCTTGCATTAGTGCCGCTCCAATCCCAGTGGATGAAGCGTCACTACGAAGAACGAATGTCTTATCTTTAGTGGGTAGCACTAAAATAGGTGGTGTTGAAAACAGTGTTTTAATCTTATCCAGAGAGCATTGGCATTCCTGAGACCAGTGGACCACATTAGGCGAACCTTTCTTTAGAAGTGTTGAGAGAGAGGTGCCATGATAGAGGATAGATTCTGAATGAATCTGCCATAAAATTGAATAAGACCTAACAGACTTCTCACCTGTTTTTTCGTCTTAGGGATTGAGATGTTAAGTATCTTACTAGTATTATGGTCCTCTGTCTTTAGGAAACCATGACCAACTCGGTGGCCTAGGAAAGAAATTTCGCTAAAACCAATATAGGCTTTAGAGGGTTTCGCTGTCAGGTTGTGCTCACGCAAAGTAGACAGCAATTCATCTAACCCTGAATAGTGATCTTCCCAAGTATCGCTGAAAAGACAGATGTCGTCTAGATATGCAATGACATCTGACCGATAAGATAGGATTCGGCGCATCATGCGTACGAATGTAGCTGGTGCGTTCATAAGACCGAAAGGCATAAAATTCCATTGGAACAAACCTCTAGGTGTTGAAAAAAGCCGTGAGAGGTTTGGCGCGTTCAGATAAAGGAACTTGCCAATATCCTTTAGACAAATCAAGTTTAGTGAAAAAATGAGATTTGGAGAGTCGAGTAAGTAGCTCTTCCAGTAAAGGCATAGGTTCGGCATCGAACTTCGTTACTTGATTCAATTTTCGATAGTCAACGCAAAGACGTATGTTATTGTCTTTTTTACGAACAATAACCATCGGCGAAGAATATGCAGAGGTGGATGGTTCGATTATTTTCAAATCTATCATCTCATCCAACTCTTTCTCGACCTGTGCTTGAAAATGTATAGGTATAGGATAAGGTCTAATCCTAATAGGAGTATGGTCAGTTAGAACAATGTCATGTTCAATGACATGCGTTTGTCCAGGGATGTCAGTGAGTACATCCTGAAATGTTTGCAACATAGTTGAAACTTGTCGCTGTTCTCCTAGAGACAAATCAGGAGAGACAGTAACGTTCTTCCATGATTCACTAGAATGAAGTGCGATCATTGGAAGAGGAAGATTTACATCTGAAAAACTTGTTTCCTCATCCTGTATCACGGACAGTGATGAGTAATGACCATGTGGTACTGGAGAATTGTCCGTTGCTTGGAAAATGGGTTGCAAATAATCCGGACGTTCATGGAATTCCGTAAGCATATTGATGTGGAAGGTTTTATGCTTCCCATCAATATCGACAATATAGTCGACATCGGAAATTTTCTATATTATATCGTACGGACCTTTCCAAGAAATAAGTAATCTGTTTTCCCTACAAGGTAGTAATACAAATGCTTTGTCACCAGGACAAAGTTGTCGTAAGCATCTCTTCTTATTGGCAAATTGCCTTGCCTTCTGTTTCGCAAATTCAGAAGAAGAAGTTGCTAATTTGCATGCTTCGATAATCTTTTGTCTCAACGCGATGACATATTCGTAGGATGACTTTGTGTCATCGTCAATATTGTCAGATGTAATGAGATCGTGAAGCAACGACATAGGGCCACGCGGACGCGCGCCAAAGATGAGTTCAAAGGGAGAAAATCCCGTATGTTCATTGGGTACCTCTCTGTAAGCGAAGAGGGCCGCAGGTAAAACTCTGTCCCAGTCTTGAGGATGATCCTCAGTTATCTTCCCCAGTAAGTTTTTAAGTGTTCTATTAAGGCGTTCGACCATACCATTAGACATTGGATGGTAGATACTACTTAAAGATCTATCTATCTGCAGAGTAGACATTACTTGAGACATGGTATCTGATATTAGTTGGGTGCCATGGTCTGACAATATCTCTCCGGGGAACCCCAGACGAGAAAATATAAGCCAAAGAGCATCTGCAATATCAGCAGTAGTAATGCTCTTCAGAGGAATAGCCTCTGGCCAACGTGTGCACATATCAACACACGTCAAGATAAACTGATGTCCTCTGGCAGACTTGATCTTAAATGGACCAATTATGTCTATGGCCATTTTTTGGAACGGCCGAATAGGAATGTCCGCCGCCTGAATGGGTGCAGCATGCCGTGGACCTTTGGATTTAACTTCCTGACATACTTTACAAGATCGACAATAAATCCGTATGTCCTTGTTTACCAATGGCCAAAAGAAAGCCGCAAGGACTCTTGACTTAGTACGGGAAAAACCCATGTGTCCAGCACACTGAGAGTCGTGAGCGTGCTGCAAAATTTTAACTCTCAAATTCTTGGGAACCAGGATTTGAGAATGACTTGACGTAATGGAGTCTTGAACCATACGTACAAGTACGCCATTCTTCTTTGTAATCCACGATTTACGACTTGTGTCTTTATTCGGATCACCTTTAGTTGCAAGAATGAAGAATTTCTTCAGAGTGGGATCATCTTCTTGCTGTTTTATAAACGAGTCACGAGAAATTACCAAGGGATTATCTTGGTTATGCACTTCATTATCTTCAGTAGATGAAGTTTGAGGCATATTAAGAGCCTGAGCTCTAGTGACTACAGCGTTAGCAATCTGCATGTTTTGCCTTTCCCACGTGGAAATTTGTTGCGGAGTGCATTCTTTGACTCCATGAATGCGACCGATGATGAGGTCAGCGATCGGATTCGGAAGAAGACATGCGTGTACATCTCCTGTAAAGAAAGGAGTAGCAATCCTAATGATAGCAGTAGAGTATTTCTCTAATGTGCCGCCAAATGTTACACATTTGACTACTTGTCCAGTGGCACGGGAAGGATCTACGAGTGACTGCCTAACACCAATTGTGGTGCATCCAGAATCAAATAGCACAGAGACTGGATTGTTATTCACTAAACCCTTATGTAAGACAAGAGAACCTCTTCCATCATGCGCGACTGATGCCGGAAGAGCAGGAAGAGGATGGCCACAGCTTAAAGTAGACACTGTGGTTGGCTCAAATAACGTTTTGCATTGGGGGCACTGAGATGCTCTCCCAAAATCAAAAGCGGCACATGCCATATTACTAGCATCATTATTATCTTTACTCCGTTTATAGGCTTCATTGGACTCTTGTTGTGCAGAGTTTGCCTGAAAAATGTGGTTTATGTCTTTTGTATTGAGATCTACCTCGGTTATTATCACCTCTGTAGTTATTGTTACCTCTATTGTAACCCCTATTTGGGTTTGAGTCATAGTTCCCTTGGTTACCATTATCATATTCATTATAATGAGTATCTCTGTAATTATGATCTTGTTGACTCCAAGACGGATAACCCTGATAGTTTCTATAATTACTTCCTCTACGGAAATTCCTATAATTATGACCACCCCTGTGTCGAGAGCTATCAGCTCGTCTCCAGTTCTTTGAAGAAGAACCCTGAAATGATTGGTTACCTTGGTTTTGATAACTATTATGGTTACCTTTTTTATCAAATCTGTTTTGAGGTCCCTGAAATCTGTGTGAATAATTGGGATTGTATGGTGTTGCTGAAGCAACTGGCATACTCTCCTTAATCTTAGTGTTGCCAAAAGTCACGTCGGGGTGTGCAGTGACATATTGGGAACAATATTCTTCCATTTCTTTTAGAGATTTGGGTTTACGCTCATGTATAAATTCAAGGAAAGGTTTGTTCACACATGACATAATCTTATCTCTGAGCAACAAATCCATAAGTCCTTCATACGTTTTTTCTGTTTTGGAAAGCTCAATCCAACGATCAACTGTGAGACGTGCCTTTGCAGTGAATTCTGAGAATTCTACACCCGTCTCAGGCACCATCGTTTTAAATAAAAGGCGATAGCCTTCCTCACTTAGCTGATATTTTTTTATCAAAGCCGCCCTAATGACATCATAATTATCCTTATCTGCTTCTCCTACAAGGCATAATCTAGTCAAAGATTCACCTTTCAAGTTTTCTGATAATTGATTAGCGTATTGTGATTTATCCACATTATGTGTACGACAAGAACGTTCAAATCTATCCAGCCAGAATGTAATATCGTCACTGGACTGATTGAACGGTGGAACCTTAACCTTGTAAGTAGAAGGTTTACCATTACCACTAGATGCCTGATTAACATTACTCATACTTGTCAATCTCAATTTCTCTAACTCAAATTCATGTTCTCTTATTGCTTTTTTCTCTTCAGCATCTAATCTTTTTTGTTCAGCCTCCCTGTCTAATCTTTTTTGTTCAGCTTCCCTGTCTAATCTTTTTTGTTCAGCTTCACTGTCTAATCTTTTTTGTTCAGCAGCAGCTTCTCTTTCTAATTTTTTTTGTTCAGCTTCACTGTCTAATCTTTTTTGTTCAGCAGCAGCTTCTCTTTCTAATTTTTTTTGTTCAGCTGCAGCTTCTCTTTCTAATTTTTTTTGTTCAGCTTCAAATCTCCTTTCCTCCACCTGCATCTGCAATTTCTTTTGTTCAGCAGCAGCCTCAGCTTCTCTTTCTAATCTTTTCTCTTCTGCCATAGCTCTTCTCTCCTCTGCAGCTAATGCTTTGTCATATTGAGCAACAGCCCATTGTTCTAATTGTTGACCAGTCTTATCAAGGGCTTTCCCTTGTGTAATGAAGTATTCCAATGTAGACATGATGTCTAACAATAATACTAATCACCTGAACCAATAATAATACCACAAGTTCTCAATGACTTGATTAATCAGTATACTATCCCAATATCTGTGGGTCACAAGCCTTCCATAAGGTCTTGTATAATAGTAATAATAATCAGGTACTGGTTTATACCATAATCCAAGTGCAGTGCACAGGCAATTGTGTCTTATGAAATATACCTATATAAAACATATGTCAACCAACAGAATACATAAAGTACAAATAGGACTGACAATACAAGAACGTTTGCAGAAATCAAAATAAATCAAATAGGGAAATCAATGAAAATAATCACTGAATCTGCAAAGAATAACAACACAAATGACGTCACAGTATATGAATATAAATTGTGAATAGAACTGAAAGATAGAAAAGGGTAGACCAACAAATTACAAACAAATCAAAACAAAACTAAAGAACAAAGAAATATTACAAAAATAACAATAATTACAGACTTCACAGCTAACACAAAAGCAACAGTTGTCGCAGCAAATTTTCAATCAAGAAAATTGCACCTATAGAAAACGCCCACAACGGACCCTCTATGACGTGGGATATTCTGTTGTGAGGACGCCGCCCAACCTTAAACACAACCCGCTGACATAGAAACTAACATACTATACAAACAAATAACATGTAAACATAAATATATATAAATTATGTGTATGATAGTATGTGTTGCAAAATAGGCTCAGTTTTACAGTAATGGCAAAGTTATTTTTATGAAAATAAACAAACTGCCACTTTATTCAATTAAACATTCTGGCCTTAAATATTAAAGTTCATATATAGAAAACAAGAAGATCCATCGATGAAAATAGGACTTCTTAGTTCACTAATACTGTCTTCCTGTTAATATTACAAGAATTGATCCAACTGTTCCGTGAAACTCTGTAATGTCTAATGTAAAAATGTCAACAACGCTGACCTACATACTGCATTCACTTGACAGGTCACGTGACGAAGTGTTGACAAATAGCAAACCAATACTGCAAGTGTGTCGTATCAGCCACAGGAAACGGTCTGGTATCGGTAATCTGTTGACTTCTGAACTTCTGCGAGGTCAAACCCAGAAAGCTGGTCCACCAGTTGATAAAGTTCACCAGAACACTCCTAGGCGGGAAGACGTCGCCTATCAACGACTGTGTACCTTTTCTAAAGTTTAATTGGACGTACACACTCGACAGCACAGATAGTGACAAATCACAGGTTGGCATAATACATCATGGTACACTGGATAAATGGTCTTGCAATGTTACATGGGCACTCATGTAGAATAATAGTATAAAGGACTGTCAATAGCCAAGCCCTCAGTATCGCCCATACATATATATCATCTGACTTCACTGACTGAGCACGTCAGCTTATAAACAATATTTCAGATGGCTTCTAAACCTAATCTCGTTTAGCGACGATTCTCCAACATAATGTTCAGCACATATTTTTCCATATAATAATATTGAACCGCTAATAACGGGTTCTCATGTGTAGCAGTGATCTCTGGACTAATCAAGCGATAATACGGGCATCCCTTTTCTCTTCTTGAAAGTCACTACATGTTTGGTTCCAAGATGGCTTCACTCGTGAGCTGTCACTCACGTTTGGATACAGATAATGAATCTGTCCTAAAGTTAGTCATTCATAAAACATTTCATTGTTCTGTAGATTTGATCATGAACAATTGACTGCAATCTACAGGATATAGTGCTGCTAGGAATCGAAGTCGTTTTCATCGAGTCAAATATATTCTCTTAGACATTCAAATCGTACCTATCGAAAATGGTGGCTTCGTACGAGAGTTCATAAGAGTGTCTATTATTACCTTGGTATCAGAAATATGATTCTGCCATTCCTTGGCAATACGAATAAACACTGGGGTAAAGCATACACGATAGGTCTAGACGACTATCACTTTCCCCACCAATACTGAGATCACTTTTTCCCGGCGACAAGCCGACATAGAAAACACAGTCCCTATCGGGACGAAGCCAAATCACACCACCCTCTAGCGACACATCCCCCGAATAGCCTTTGACCTCTCTAGAGACAACAGAACATATAGTTCGACTTAGATATGTAATGATATACAGATATAAGACAGACTCGTCCTACTCAGACAAACAATACACATAAATTCAGGCCATAGATATTCTGAAGCAAGAACAATCTATTATTACCCAAACAAAGAATAAATCGCAGAAAAATGGATTCATCCGCGGAGTTCGATCGAAGAGACGGCACAACTTTCAAGGGAAGTAACTCAATAATGACTTTCCCTTAAGCACTATTTTGTTTACAAAATATTTGCGAACATAACAAGTATACCAATGTATAATATTGTAAGATATCAAAGACTGCACGTAACAGTGGTGTTCTACTGTTTCATCCTTCTGTCCATTACAGTGATTGCAGTTTGGTGCATGGTCTGAAGTCACTCTGTGCAAATGCTTGTTGAGGGGTACATCTTGTTCGCAACCTAAATACTATTCTCTGCAGCTTAAGTTGCTGATACTATCTCTAGGGTTTGGCTGAGACATTTCTGCATATAGTGCTCTTGCAGTTATGCCAGTAGTCCATCCAATGCTGCTTGCGGTTGTTGTGTATCATGTATTTTGTGGTTCTTAAATTAGAGGGAATGTTTGGTTGTGGCTTGTTTGCTCCTTTTTTTGTCAGTTTGTCTGCACTTTCATTTCCTCGGATGCCTATATAACCTGGTATCCACTGTAGATGTGTACTGATGCCATAGGAGGCAAGAACTTCAATTTCTTTAAGTATGCTGGTTACCGTGTGTTACTGGGGCCCGAAAGGGGAGCAAAGAATAGTAACACTGTTCCCTGCCAAGCATGTCGTAGAAAGTGACTGAGGGGGGTTGGGCATGGTGCTGGTTAACCCATCCTGTAAAAAATTTAAACCACAAAAAACTTCAATGGATAGGACACACACTGAGGAAACCTGTTGATAGCATTACAAGGCAGTCCTTGTTCTGGAACCCCCAGGGCAAGAGAGGCAGAGGTAGACCAAGAAGCACATGGAGAAGAGAGCTGGAAAAAGAGATGAAAATGATAAGGAGAACGCGGAAGGAACTTGAGATGATGGCACGTGACAGGCGGACTTCACATGTGTTTGTTGAAGGCCTATGCTTCTTTGGGAGTGGAGGGTTATGATGATGATGTTGGTTGTGCTTTTTTTGACCGTCGGGATCCAGTTTTCAAGTGCTTTGAATCCCAGTAAACCTACTATATATTTTTTTTCCTCAGTACTTTCCAGTCTGTGTCACGGTTGTTCTACTATGGAACACCGTTACCTGGCTGAACTGTTAGTTCATTCATTCATAATTTTCCCCCCCCCCCCCCCCCCTCCCCCATGGCGTAAGGCCTTTATGTCCTGTACATCCGTTCGATGTCTTTTTATGCCTTTCATATCTAATTTTAATTCACTTCTGCTTGTTTTTTTAAGTATGCCTCCATTTCTCTTACCCCGGAGATTCCAGAAGAAGAACTGTCTTGTAAGTGAGCTGTCATATACTGGCTGAAAATGTTATAATCACAACTACAGCACATTTAAGAACAAAATTATATCACAGCATGAGAAATGCTACCTCTCTGTGGGCACTTTGGTCCACCTGAAAGACTGCACTGTGTATACAAGAAACTCGTTAAAAAGAACAACCACTACAACCAATATGATGACCACTTTGCTCACTGTAAGGTTTTGAAGTCGCCGATTCAGAAGCACCATTGAAACCATTTCTGCAAGACAAAAGGATGAATATTCATTATTTAAAAGAAATGAAATTCACAATTTCATGGAAGCCTAAAAAAACAAGTGTAAAAAGTGAAACGTCTGCAATAGCAAACTGTTTATAAAAAGTACACTGTAAGCAGCTGAAGACAAAAACAATAAGAAGATATGAATAATAGATCTCCAGCTGGAAACACTTTTCAATATCTCATTTTTACTTTTTTTTTTAAACATTTGATTCTAATGAAGAAATATATCCTGTTCATTCGCCCAATTGGCTATAATCAGGATATAAAGCCATTTGAAGACAGTATGTTCAACTGTCGATATCTGTCTATGGCATTATCACTTCTAGTTATTTATTGAATATAGGTTAAATGAAAATTTCCTACTTGTGTGCGTATGTGCTTTTACCTTTGTCCCAAATAATGGTAGGTCTATCATACTTCTTATGATATATTAAAAAAAAAAAGGGCAGGGGGGAATGTGAAAGCCTGAGGTATGTGGACTAATATTTAATTTACTCTTAAGCTGATCTTTTGTGGCTTTTTTTTTAATCAGCTTCTTCATGCCCTTCTATATTTGTTAATCAGAATCAACCTCACTGCTTTCTGGACAAACCCTTAGGTGCTCAGTCTCCCTCAGTAAATGTTGAAGAGTATAAATTCTAACTGTACCTGTAGCACGTTGGTTGTACATTCAACGGGTGCATCATATCTCACATCCATCTCTGCTAGTCCCACGTTTGATTCCAAACTCCAACAGTCTCAGCCTTCTTGATTCATCCATTGCAGTGTCATTATCTAGTAGGTGATCATTAATTGCCCTTAGTATATCAATATGTGAAGGTACCCATGCTATTAAAATTGAGCACATTGTGGTACATTACTTTGTATTAGCCAGCAATATCTCTTCTGCTATATCTGGTCTGCTGCATTCTTGTAAGTATCTTAGACCATGAACTGCCAAAAGTGAGCCTGTTTAAGATTGTCGCTTTCTGGGGAGGGCTGTATGAGAAAATTTCTAATGCTTTTAGTATTGCAACCATCTCTGCAGTGAAAACAGATGAAGTTTTTTCCAACATTTCCCCGAACCACAAACCAAGAGTTTTAAGACACAGTATCTTGTGAAACACAACAGTAACCAAAAGGAACCACATAAACCAGAACATTTAAGAAACAATGATTACAATGTACAATGGTTGCTGTTGTGGTTTAACTATGGCTGCTGAGCTTGTTGCTGTTTTGCAGCCAAAGCCAAGTTGAAGAATTTACATGCCTCCATAAAGCTCCAGTTCTTGGAGACTTGAGGATTCTATTGACATTTTCCCTTCCAGTCGTTCACTTTGTGACACTGACAGTATGAGTATTCCCAGGCCATACTCGATTACTGAAATCACTAGCTGATGATACAGGAGAAACAGTAGTTTCTGTTCCAAGTGAGCAGCAGCCATTGTTTTTAAGGCTGCCAGTCCTCGCTTGCATTTCTGTATGATCACTTCGACATGATGCTTGAACAATAGTCCACGATCAAATGTTACTCCCAGATACTTCAGCTTGTCTTGCCTTTCAATGGTCTGTCCATTGAAAGTGATGTCTGGAAGGTCTGCTTTCACTATGGAGTTGTTCACACAGGTTTTGTTGGGACTGACCTTTGACCCATTTCCTCACACCATTTAGAAACCGCCTTTAGCGTCTCTTGTATGCCTTGGACCATTTCCTGTCTGTCTGAGCCAGTTCTTTACATTAGTATGTCATCTGCAAAAGTTAATATTTGTCCCAGTCCTGTTGATTGAAAGGTTGCTACTTTTGCTGTGTAGATGTTAAACAGCACTGGTGATAGTGGAGAATCCTGGGGTAGTCCCAAGCAAATGCACATTGGTTCTGATGTCCATGTTCCCAAGTGAAATGCAACTGATCTCTCCATTAAGGCAGGTGCTATCCATCTTGTTAGCCAAGGGTTTACGCCACATGCCATTATACAGTATATTAAGGTTGCAAAGTCCACACTGTTAACCTTAACTCTTAGCTTTCTCAGCAATATTTATTAACCCCTCCACCCCAAAAAAAAAAAAAAAAGGAACTGGGAATCTTAATCCGTACACTGCAATTTGCTAGTTGTAATTGCATATCAAAAAGAGCTAGCATGTACAAACCTGATTTTGGTTACAAACAACATATTGATTGCAATTTAGGTGAAAATGGAAGTGTGTCCCCATAATGTTTCTTTCAACCCAGCCTTCACAGTAGTCATACAGTGAGAATGTAATTCAACGAAACCTTCAATATTATCAGTTGGCAAGGGTTATGGGTAGAATTTAAGAAAAGTAGACATTTGCCGCCATGTTGGCTGTCGTAGATTTTTGATAGGTATTTAAGATATTTTTTTTGGGTCCCACAGGAATAGAACTGACAAAGGTGATAACTCAGTGAGATAAGGTAAAGCAATAGATTTTTTCACAAGTGAGCTGGTGAAAGGTAGAGCCTGTCCCTGGATTGAGAAGATACTCTAGTCCAGCCTATCGTTTACGACTGTGATTTGTTGATCAGACAGTATACCTCTCTATTTAATTAATATATATATCAACCACTCATATGCAGATAAGTGACGACAATTAGACGCACAAACGTGAAACTATATTTATGGAATAGGATATTGGGACGAGCTGACCAACACCAGTAAATTAAGTTTTATGTAAATTTTATTTACCATAAAGAAACTTCACAACAGCTATTATATAAAAATATCAAGAAATTATACAAATCGTCATAGGTTATAGAATCATATTAAAAAAAATAGACCCATAAGTGTAATCCCCCTCCCTCTGTTGAGACAAGATCCTGTTAGAAGTTATTAACCCCCAAAAGGTCAAAAAGATTTTGCGCTATGGTCTAGAGTTTGACTATACTGTAAGAACAGAGTTTCTAATTAATCTATTCTGAAAAAAAAAAAAAAAACAGTATTAGCAAACATAAGAAAAGAATAAACAAGGTGAGTACATTAGTTATACAATAGAAGACTTCTTCATTTTTCTTCTTTCTCTCGCTTCTGACAAAAACCTGTGGCCACATTCATTCACTCTTACGGAATAGGTGCTTTCACAACGTCTGGAACTTCTCTCCTGATACAATCACAAATCCAAGGTTAGGTTTTGGCAAAAAAAGCCCCAGTTTCTCCAAGATTGATTAAATCCTATTATTTGGGAAACACTTCTTTTGTTACTGTTAGTAGGATTTTGTTTATGTCACTTTGATTATTCCAGGTAGGGAAATACTTAAGAGCTTTAATGTTTACAGTGTCATTAGCTGGTAAATTTGAATCTTGAATAGAAATGTCAGGTAGAAAATTCTCTTCTGGGTAAATCTTCGCCACAACACAAGTGGACGGTAGTCGGTAATGCTAAATTTGATTAATTTTTGCCACAGCGGGCTGAATGTACATGAAATCTGGGTAGCTATATGTCCAGTTTCAATTCTTATTAATATCATGTATTTGCACTCTCTTTCTCTGTGTGAAGACAAGAGAGCCAAACCGGTCACCCTCGAAGACTGATTTTACTAAAGAATGTTTTGGTACTGTTGGACTTAGACCCGTTTCTCAGATTAGACTGAAACCGCTGCTAGGTTTTGGGTATGTGACCCAGTACTAGATATAGGAAGAAAAGATACAAAATACTTAACCACAATATAATATTCTCAATCCTATCCAAACCCGCGTAAAAGTATAATATTATTATCCACTTCGGTTATTAATTTTAATTATAAACCACAAGTATATATATTATTTTGTCGTTTAACAAAACCCCGTGAAATAAGCGCCAGTCGTTTACAAAATTACTCATAATGAATTAGAAATAAATATATATTTCGTCAGTACTCATAATGAATAGTGCATTTACTAGACGATTTAAAATTATCTCTTACTGGCTACTAGCAATTAGTTAAATTAAACACTTAGCTATATGTTATTTTAAATCGCTAGTCAATTAGCACAGAAATCCTAGTGAAATATTATGACGGGTTTTAAAAATTAAATCATTCTTCACAGAAAATCTTAGTGAAATATAATGCCGGACATAACATTTAAATCACTCAAAATTCTAGTATAATATTTACCGCAACACCAGAATTAAAACAACTCCAACGAAAACTTAGTAACTCCAAATAGTAAAATGGATTTAGAAATCGCAGCTAGATGTCTGAAAAGTTTGTGGGTACTGGATAAATTGAGTTTGAAAGCTGGACTATATATATTAAATTTGCAGAACTTCGCTCGCGCTTGCGATATATAACACCTTTGGGGAATTCTTCGTTCAAATTCTATATGAAAGGTAATTTTGACACCATCGCCGCCGAGTAAACGTGGTCCCACGATCAAATCATCTCTTTGATCTCGTCGATCCATAGCTTAATTGCGTTTTCACGACCGAGCGGACAAGGTTGGGGGGGGTGGGGGTAAATTATCTCCCTTTCTTTCAGATTATCTCCCCCTGAGAAATGTAACTATCAAAGTACGCCTTTCCTTATTGCCCTTGATTATCTTCGTTAAGCTTATCTCCCCCTTTTCTCTCGTTACGTGCATCACAGTAAACATTTCTAGCGTCTATGAGACATCAGAGAAAAGAAACAAATAAGGTGTGGCAAACTGTGAATGCAATGGTCTGGCGCTCTCTCTTCCAAACCTCTACACCTCACGGTAGAAGGGGAACGACTAAGTAAGTAAGTAAGTAAGTAAACTGTGAATGCAACAAACATCGAACAACCAGGGGTTCTGCATTAGCAAAACGTGCATAACTAATAAGTAAGCAAGGTGGGATTTGAGTAGAAGCAAGACAGTGCTGATATATATGTAATCTATATTTACATAATCTCTGTCACATTGGCCAAGTGGCTATCTAAAAACCCATCATGTCATTTTGACTTAATAAAAATAGCCTCTAACCTGAACCCTAATCCAACCCCTGTGTCGGTGTGTGTCTACTAATCTAGTTTTCATCAGGATTACAATACACTGACAATTATTTAAGTGAAATAAATGACGCACTGTATCACATTACACTGCACAAAGTGGATGAGTGGTGACGTTTGCAAGCACTGAATTGATTAATCAGTTTTAAAAAAATGTTAATGATGCGTTCAACCGCTGATGGGTTATAATTAGGATAGTGTTTTCAATTCCAAATAATATGAATAATGGCTGATACTGGAAAGTGGCATCACATCTGTCAAACCATTGTAAATATGGCAAATTAAAAATTACGAATTTTGCTTGCGTGTTTAAAAAAAAAACAAAAAACAAACAAACAAAAATGAGATAAAACAAAACCAACTTACTTACTTAGTCGTTCCCCTTCTAACGTGAGGTGTAGAGGTTTGGAAGAGAGAGCGCCAGACTATCCTATCGGCTGTCTTCTTCCTGGCCTGGTTCCATTCTAGTCCTCGGTCCTTCAAAGATTGTCTAATGTTGTCCTCCCAGCGGACTCTGGGTCGTCATGGGGGGTCTGGATCCCTGGCTCTTTGTTTCCCATGCTTGTCGTGGTAGCCGATCTTCTCCCATTCTGCAGACATGGCCAAATCACCTTAGTTGGGACTGTTCTATTTGGGTCTGCAGGGGGTGGGATTTTAGGCCTTGACGTATCGTCTGGTTGCGGACCATGTCTCTTCTTGTTACTTCAACCACCTTCCTCAGATACCTCATTTCTGAGGTTTGGATCTGGCTTTTGTGGGTTGTAGTCATTGCCCATGACTCGCATCCATATGTCAAGACTGGGACATAGGTGGAGCGGTATACAGCCATCTTCGTTTTCTTACCAACCTCTTTCTTGCTGAGGAATCCTCGATTTACGGCCTGAAAAAGTCTCCCAGCCGCTGCTTTTCGAGTGGCCAACTCTTCTTTGATGCCTCCCTTTCAGTCTATAATAGCTCTGAGACATTTAAAGTGGTCGACCTGCTCCAGGACCTGTTCTCCCAACTTAATCTGATGTCTTCTTTCTTCTCGTGATATCACCATGGATTTTGTTTTAGAGCTGCTTATGACCATCCCTCTCTTCTCCAGCTCTTCCTTCCAGACTTGCAGGTTGGATTGGAGATGTGTCTCTGATTTAGCAATCAGGACAACATCATCAGCAAATGCTAGCTCTGAAATACAGACCTGTCTCATCTTCCAGTACCCCACTGAATACTTTCTTGTTCTCTCCTTACATGCCTTGATGACATCGTCCATGAGGAGTATGAAAAGATAAGGTGACAGGATATCGCCTTGTCTTACACCAGTGGTGGTCCTGAACTCTTCTGACTTATGGTTTGCTGTCCTCACATAGTTTCTGCAAGACTTGTAGAAGCTCTGTATAGCATGAATCAGAGGTGCTGGAATGTTCTTCCTTGCCAAACAGTCCCAAAGTTTGCTCCAGGGGACCCTGTGAAACACTTTTTCCAGATCTATGAAACAAAGATGGATCTCACTCTTGTACTCAAGGGCCTTTTCACTCAGCGGCCTGCGTGTGAAGATTAGGTCTTGAGTACTTCGGTTTGCTCGGAATCCGCACTGGACCTCATCCAATTGTGGTTCAGCTAGGCATCGGAGTCTCTGCTCTAGGATTCTAGAGTAGATTTTACCAGGGACACTGAGAAGGGATATGCCTCTGTGGTTTCCACATTGTCGATTGTCACCCTTTTTGAAAATCGGTGTTATTAAAACAAAACCAAACAAAAATAATATAATGGGGAAGAGGTATAAAGGCCTGTTGTTTCCAGTTAGATATTTAATTGACTTTCACTTGTCATATGTATTGTAAGAACATCATCAGACCTTCACCTTTCCAATTACTATATATTAATGTTTATTCTTGTTCTAAATACTGTATGACTTAATTATGCAGTTCCCTAGGTATGTCTATTCTTAACACCTCTTCTATATTTATGGGTAAATTTTATGCCTGCAAATAATCTTCTTCTTCCTCGTTCATCCTGAAAAGGATGTTGGTTGCGTTGTGTCCGTTTACAGCGAAGCTGCGATATTTGCGCCTTTTGGCCGACACAACTGACTTCCACACTGCATTTTTGGGACCGGGTTTGCCTTCCCTCTTCGATTCCTACTCCTCAGCCAGACTGCAGTGATGCAGCCTGTTTCCAGGACCACCACGTGGAGGTGGAGTAGGGTCTTGGTCAGCTCTGGTTCGCTGACCCTGACGCAGGCAGTCAAGCTATGGGTCGCTTACTGCATTCCTCACTTTTGATGCGTCTTGCATCCCGCAAATAATCTAATATTAAGATTCTCATTTGCTCATACCTCTTACATTTTAACAAGAAATGTTTTATATTACTGTCTTGAAGACATCCTGCACAGAAAGGTTCTTCTATTCTGAAATAGCCTTTTCCCAGCTGTAGTCTGAGAAGTTCCTTATTACTGGGAATTTTCAATGCCCTAGACATCTGACATTTTCTTGTTGGAGCTTTTAACGTCTTCCTTTCAGATTTTTATCCCACTCTGCTTTCCATTCACCTGTTATTATTTCTTTTATTAAGCTTTCAATCTCTGATTTACTCATCCCTACATTTATTAAATTTTTATCAGATCTACTTTTCTTGGCTTCTTTATCTTCCTTTTCATTTTCTTCAATGCCAACATGTGAGGGTATCCAAGCTATTAAGACTGAACATCCTCTGGAATACAAGTATGTAGAAACCAGAAATATCTCCTCTGCTATATCAGGTCCACTGCATTCTCATGGGTTTCTTAGTGCTTGAATTGTTGAAAGAATGTCTGCTAGTTTCTTGAGAGGGTCATTAGAGATCTACAGTAAAAACCCGTCATAAGATGGCAATTAAATTCAAAAGCACCAATACTTAACGGCAATTTTATTTATTCAAATACCTGTGGAAAACTAATGTTAAATGTGAGCAGCCGATTGTCCATCAGAAGAGCACCTTGATGTTCTGTTGTTTTAATCTGTACTTTTATACTCTTGTGATTTCTTGATCGAGACAATGAGATGTACAACTTAAAAATCTTCTGATGAGTATTAACTTACACTCAACTTGTCGTTGGAGGAAAATAACGTCCGTAGGCATCAAGTGTGGGTATTTATATATCTCTAAACCCTTGTATACGAAGATACATCTTCTTCTTCTTAGATCCTTAACCACCGACCGTCAAAGCAGTCAGTGGCCATCACGCCTAATGGCGTCTTGTAGGGCAACAACAAATTGATTCCACTTTGCTCGGTCGGTGGCCATCCTTCGTACAGTGCCCTAACTCTGGTTCATTCTTTGCATCTCAGCCTCCACAGTCCTCCGCCAAGTTGTTTTTGGTCGGCCTCTCTTTCGTTTTCCTTCAGGGGTCCAAAGCATAGCTGTTCTTGTGATGGCATCAGGGTCTCTTCTGAGGACATGACCAACCCAGCTCCAGCGTCTGCCAGCTATGATGGTGTGCATGTCCTCTTGCTTGCTACGAGTAAGCAGCCTGGTTCCATTCTAGTATTCCATCCTTCAGAGATTGTCTAGTGTTGTCCTCCCAGCAGACTCTGGGTCGTCGTGGATCCCTGGTTTCCCATACTTGTCATAGCAGCAGATCTTCTCCAATTCTGCAGACAAGGCCACACCATAGTAGTTGGGATTGATCTACTTGGGTCAGCAGGGGTTGGGTCTTGATGTTTCGTCTGGCTGTGGACCATGTCTCTTCTTGTTACTTCAACCACCTTCCTCAAATACCTCATTTCTGAGGTCTGAATCTGGCTTCTGTGGGTTGTAGTCATTGCTCATGACTTGCATCCCCACATGAGACTGGGACATAGATGGAATGGTTTACAGCCATCTTTGTCTTCTTGTGAACCTTTCTTTTGCTGAGGAATCCTCGATTTATGGCCTGAAAAAGTCTCCTAGCTGCGGCTCTTCAGGTAAACAAATCTTCTTTGATGCCTCCCTTCCAGTCAATAACAGCTCCTAGGTATTTACAGTGGCTGACCTGTTCTTCCAGCTTAATCTGATGCCTTCTTTCCTCTCGTAATATCACCATGGTTTTTGTTTTGGAGCTGCTGATGATCATGCCTCTCTTCGCCAGCTCTTCCTTCCAGGTTGTATTGAAGATGTGCCTCTGATTTAGCAATCAGGGCAACATCATCGGCAAATGCCAGCTCTGAAATACAAACCTCTCTCATCTTCCAGTACCCTACTGAATATTTTCTTGTCCTCTCCTTACATGATTTGATGACATCATCCATGAGGAGTATGAACAGATAAGGTGACAGGATATCACTTTGTCTTACACCAGTGGTGGTCCTGAATTCTTCTGACTTATAGTTTGCTGTCCTCACATAATTTCTGCAAGACTTGTAGAAGCTCTGTATAGCATGAATCAGAGGTGATGGAATGTTCTTCCATGCCAAGCACTCCCAAAGTTTGCTCCAGGGGACCTTGTCAAATGCCTTTTCCAGATCTAAGAAACACAGATGCATCTCACATTTGTACTCAAGAGCCTTGTCACTCAGCTGTCTGAGTGTGAAGATCAGGTCTTGAGTACTTCAGTTTGCTCGGAAGCCACACTGGACCTCATCCATTTGTTTCTCAGCAAGGCATCTGAGTCTCTCCTCCAGGATTCAAGAGTAGATTTTACCAGGAACAACTGAGAAGGGATATGCCTCTATGATTTCTACATTGTCAGTTGTCACCATTTTTGAAAATGGGTGTTATGATGGCAATCTCCCAATCCTTTGGTATGGTCTTGTTGCACAAAGCTGACTGTAGGACACTTGAGTAATACGTCGGCTGCTGCTCCCATGTTCTTAACCATTTCTGGTGTTATACCATCATGCTCTGCTGCTTTGCCCATCTTGATTTTCTACATTGCTGCCTTCAGTTCTTCCATCTTGATTGCCATCTTCGCCACCATTGGTTTCCTCTTCTGTGCTAGTGGTTATCGCTTCTGATGCTCGAGACCTTGCTCACCATCAAGGAGTTCTGAGAAATATTCTTTCCATTATTTCCTTTGGCCTTGCTTGTCCTTCATAAATTTAAGAGGGCACTGTTGTTCCGCCCTCATATTCTTTAGGGTCTTGTAGAACAATTTCTGGTTTTCTTGAGCATCTTTTTCTGGCTTTTCTCCAAATTCTTCCCAGGATTTCTGTTTTGCTGCAAACATCTTGTTCTTTGCTTATGTTCTTCCGTAATTCCAAGGGTAGAATTCTTAAAGCCACACCTAGAGTCCCCAATTGATCTGACTGCACCTGCTATTGTACCTGTTTGCTTTAAACTATGATTACGAGCAATATAAGAGAGAAAACCGGACTGATTATAAAGGCGACAAACTGGAACGGACTACGACTTATGGAACTTGGAACACAAGAAGTATAAATGGGAAAGAAGAGGAGCTGATGGAAGAGATGAGGAAAGCAAAATTAGAAATCCTGGCTATTACCGAAACAAAGAAAAAGGGACAAGGAGTCATGGATCTCGATGGCAACACGCTGTTATACAGTGGTGTACCCACATCTGAAAGAGCTAAAGGGGGCATGGGTTGCATTGTGGCCAAAACCAGAAAGATAGTATCAAGGGATGGAACTTTGTCTCGGAGCGCATTATGGTTGTAAAACTAAAAGAAGGAGAAACCATAGTCAACCTGGTCATAGTGTATGGGCCAAATGAGGATGAGAGAGCAGAAGTCAAGGAGGAATTCTTCGAGCTGCTTCAAAGGACAGTGGATGACTGCCTAGATGAAGTTATCATGCTCGGAGATTTTAATGCCAGAGTTGGAAATGACCATGCTAGATAGATGGGGTGGAGTTATCGGAAGATATGGAGAAGATACTCTCAATGACAATGGAAAGTGACTCGGGATGCTAGAGTCTGGAGGGGGCCAGAGATTGCAGTGGCATGGAAACAATACTTAGGAGCTAAAAACACAACAGGACAGATGGAAAAATATAGAGAATATGTGACACTCAGAACAGAAGCAAAGAACAAAATGCTAGCTGCAAAACAGAAGTCCTGGGAAGAATTTGGAGAAAAGCTAGAAAAAGATGCACAAGAAAACCAGAAATTGTTCTATAAGACCCTAAAGAACATGAGAAAGGAAAAACAATGCCCTCTCAAATTTATAAAAGACAAGCAAGGCAAATTGCTTACTGCCCCGAAGGAAGTAATGGAAAGATGGAAAGAATATTTCTCAGAACTCCTGGATGGTGAGCATGGTGAAGCATCAGAAATGATAACCACTAGCACAGAAGAGAAAACCAATGATGGTGAAGATGACATAAAGATGGAAGAACTGAAGGCAGCACTGGAGAAAATCAAGATGGGCAAAGCAGCAGGGCATGATGGTATAACATCAGAAATGGTTAAGTACATGGGAGCATCAGGCGACCTATTACTCTTAAGAATTCTACAGGCAGCGTGGTACAACAAGACCATACCAAAGGATTGGGAGATTGCCATCATAACACGAATTTTCAAAAAGGGTGACAATCGACAGTGTGGAAACCATAGAGGCATATCCCTTCTCAGTGTCCCTGGTAAAATCTACTCTAGAATCCTAGAGCAGAGACTCCGACGCCTAGCTGAGCCACAACTGGATGAGGTCCAGTGCGGATTCCGAGCGAACCGAAGTACTCAAGACCTAATCTTCACACTCAGACAGCTGAGTGAAAAGGCCCTTGAGTATAAGAGTGAGATCCATCTTTGTTTCATAGATCTGGAAAAGGCGTTTGACAGGGTCCCCTGGAGCAAACTTTGGGATTATTTGGCAAGGAAGAACATTCCAGCACCTCTGATTCATGCTATACAGAGCTTCTACAAGTCTTGCAGAAATTATGTGAGGACAGCAAACCATAAGTCAGAAGAGTTCAGGACCACCACTGGTGTAAGACAAGGTGATATCCTGTCACCTTACCTTTTCATACTCCTCATGGACGATGTCATTAAGGCATGTAAGGAGAGAACAAGAAAGTATTCAGTGGGGTACTGGAAGATGAGACAGGTCTGTATTTCGGAGCTGGCATTTGCTGATGATGTTGCCCTGATTGCTAAATCAGAGGCACATCTCCAATCCAACCTGCAAGTCTGGAAGGAAGAGCTGGAGAAGAGAGGGATGGTCATAAGCAGCTCTAAAACAAAATCCATGGTGATATCACGAGAAGAAAGAAGACATCAGATTAAGCTGGGAGAACAGGTCCTGGAGCAGGTAGACCACTTTAAATACCTCGGAGCTATTACTGACCGAAAAGGAGGCATCAAAGAAGAGTTGGCCACTCGAAAAGCAGCAGCTGGGAGACTTTTTCAGGCCATAAATCGAGGATTCCTCAGCAAGAGAGAGGTTGGTAAGAAAACGAAGATGGCTGTATACCGCTCCACCTATGTCCCAGTCTTGACATAGTTGGTTTGGCCATGTCTGCAGAATGGGAGAAGACCGGCTACCACGACAAGCATGGGAAACAAAGAGCCAAGGATCCAGACCCCCAGGACGACCCAGAGTCCGCTGGGAGGACAACATTAGACAATCTTTGAAGGACCGAGGACTAGAATGGAACCAGGCCAGGAGGAAGACAGCCGATAGGATAGTCTGGCGCTCTCTCTTCCAAACCTCTACACCTCACGGTAGAAGGGGAACGACTAAGTAGTAGTAAGTAAGTAGCACCTGCTATTGTACATAAAGCTTGCTGCTGAATTATGTCTAATTTAATCTTGTTAGCCTACTGTGCAGCGTTATTATTGGTCAATCAATGGATATAGTCTAAAGCAGAGAACTTACTGACTTCTGATCTCTCTATTCTCGTCACGAAGGACGACGAAGGGATAAAAACTGCTTGTAGCAAAGTACCTTAAGGGTTCAAAGCCGACGAAGAAGTGGAAGGTACGTTTTCTATTAGGCCTACAGCTTGTAGCATCATAGATTTTGTTATTTCCGCCATATTGCCAGTAAACTGGAAGTGCTTCGTTATATTTGTATTTGGCAAAATTTCTTTATAATAAATTTATTTCATAAATGTCAACTTTTCCCGTGAAGTTCCAGTGGGTGCCTTTGGGGACAAAGAAGGAATATGACTCCTGCTACCTAAGGCATATCGTAGGATGCGACTTACTTTTACAGGTAAAAGAAATTGCTTCAGAAACCACTGCTTCAACAGCACACGAATTCTTTGGATGCAATCTCCCTAGAAAGTACATTAAAAAAAAAAAGTATCCCGTTCAACCCTTGATGGGTTATAATTAGGAGATATGGTGTACTAAGTACTAATTAAAGACAATAAAGTCAGATTTCCAATATCAAAATATAGTACTTTCTCCCCCCCCCGTGTTCAAATAAAGCAAATCAAAATCAAATTTTGTGTAAATGTTTTTGTGAGTTACCTGCTCTTTCCAAGAAACACACATAAAAAAATATATATTTAAAAAAAAAACCATAATAAAGTAAAATGAGGTCTCTCATAACTGCCATGTTGTTAACACGGTGAAAAGGGGTGAGAATGTCCGGGGGTATCATCTTTCTTCTTTGATCCATAGCCGCCAACCACCAAAGCAGTCAGTGGCCATCACGCCTGGTGGCGTCTTGTAGGGCAGCAACAAATTGATTCCACGCTGCTCGGTCGGCGGCCATCCTTCGTACAGTGCCCCAACTGTGGTTCATTCTATGTATCTCGGCTTCCACAGTTCTCCGCTAAGTTGTTTTTGGTCGGCCTCTCTTTCTCTTTCCCTCGGGGGTCCATTGCATAGCTGTTCTTGTGATGGTATCAGGGTCCCTTCTGAGGACGTGGCCAACCCAACTCCAGCGTCTGCCAGCTATGATGGAGTGCATGTCCTCCTGGTTACTCCGAATAAGTAGTTCTTGGTTACTGATGGTGTTTGGCCAAAAGATTCGGAGAATTTTCCTTAGGCAAATTATGTGGAAGGAGGACAGTTTCGGCATTTCCTTCTCTGTTACTCTCCAACATTCCGCACCATAGAGAAGCACATAAAGTACACAGCTCTCATACAGTCTTAATTTGGTGTTTGTGCTGTACTGGGAAGGCTTCCAAGTGTTGTTGAGACTAGCAAAGGCTGTTCTCGCTTTATTCATTCTGTTGTTAATGTCCTTGCTTGTTCCACCGTTAGGTGTTACTATGCATCCTAGGTAAGTAAATGTGTCTGTCTGTTCTAACTTCTGGTTCCGTACTGTTGTTGGCTCAGGATTTCCCACATTTAGTGTCATGACCTCTCTCTTCTTCAGATTGATGTTCAGCCCAACCTGTGGCCATACTTATTCAGTCTATCGGTTTTTTCTTGAATGTGTTGATGTGAATGCGCGAGTAGTGCAATGTCATCTGCATATTCCAGGTCTTTCAATGTAGAAAACGTTGTCCATCTAATTCCTCTTGGACTGCCCTCTGATGTCTGGCGCATCACCCAATCTATGGCTGTCAAAAATAATGTTGTTGATAAGGGGCATCCCTGTCGTACTCCTGTTTTCACTTCGAAAGTTACATTACTCAATCCAACACTGCATGTAAAGTTAGAATAGAGGCTTTTTATGATGGAAACAATGCGGCCAAGAATTCCATAAGCCCTCAGTATTTTCCATAGGTGTATGCTGTCGAAAGACTTTTCAAAATCAACAGAGTTAATGTATAGCTGTCTCTGCCATTCTGAGCACTGCTCTATAATGTTCCTGAGGGTGAATATATGATCTGCACATTTTCTGTTCTTTCTAAAGCCCGCTTCTTCTTTCCTCAGTTTATGGTCAACTACTTTTGAGATTCTCTGGATGATTATCCTGCCCAGTATTTTGCT
Source organism: Oreohelix idahoensis (assembly GCA_024509875.1). Classification (NCBI taxonomy): domain Eukaryota; kingdom Metazoa; phylum Mollusca; class Gastropoda; order Stylommatophora; family Oreohelicidae; genus Oreohelix; species Oreohelix idahoensis. Next base: position 75,679 of record JAMPIV010004967.1, read on the forward strand.
GGGAACTGATAGGAGAGTAATTCCTCTCCAGTTGTTGCAGTCTGCAAGGTAGCCCTTCTTGGGCAATTTGACAATTATTCATTTACTCCACTCTGTTGGTGTTGGCTCAGTTTCCCAGACTTGTGTAAATAGTGGTTCTAATAGTTCTGCTGCTAATTCAGGGTCTGACTTGAATAACTCAGCATTTAGATTGTCGTGACCAGGCGCTTTTCCATTTCTTAATCCTTTGATAGCTGTGTCCACTGATAGTTTTAGTTATTTTATAAACGGTGCTTTGTTCATTACTCAGTGCTGCCTTTTCTGCCTGTCTTGCAAGGTCATCCAGAAATGTCCTTTTGTTTGCACGGGTTTGACGTTTAACTTCCCTGTCCAGCTGACTGTACTGTTCACTATATATTGCCTTTAACCTGAGAGACTTAGCTTCTGTTTTCTTTCTTTTCATTTCCTTTCTCTTCGCTATAGTGTTTAGCGTTTCTGGAGTTATCCAGTCTTTGCTCCTTCTTTCCTGGAATCCCAAGCATGACTTGCTGCTTTCCTTGTATATTGTTGAGATAGTGTTGAATTTCTAGTCGACATCATCGGTCTCTGTTCTTTCCTTGCTTTTGGTAACCTGATATCGTCTCTTTATGTCGACCACGAAAGATTTTCTGGTGAGAGGGTCCTTAAGTTTCGTGATTTTATATCTTTTCTGTTTGACTGCAACTGGTCCAGCAGCTCTGAGTGTCACCTTCAGTCTTGCTACTACTAGGTGATGATCACTTCCCACATCTGAACCTCTTCTTACTTTCACGTCTTGTAAAGCATGTCTCCATCTATCATTGATCATTATGTGATCTATCTGGCTTCTGTACCGTCTGTTTGGTGATTCCCATGTTAACTTGTGCACTTCTTTGTGTGGAAAAAGTGTTCCTCCAATGACCAGGTTGTTAATACTGCAGAAGCTTATTAATTTGTCCCCATTCTCATTTACTGTTCCACTGCCGGATTTCCCCATTCTTTCTTCTTCTTCCGTCCTTAGCCACCGACCGTAAAAGCAGTCAGTGGCCATTACGCCTAGTGGCGTCTTAGGGCAACAGCAGATAGGTTTTCTTTGCCATTGTTTCCCATCACGCCTATTGGCGTCTTTAGGGCAATGGCAAATCAATCCATCTGCTGTTGTTTCCGTAATCGAAGTGACTGGCAAACGGGTGAACAGCCCGTTGGTCGGATTTCCCCATTACTCTTTCATTATTATGATTGTGTGTTCCAACTATCGCATTTAGGTCTCCCATTACTATAATAAGATCGTACCTGGGTACAGTTTCCATTTCCTTTTGTACCTGTTGATAAGAACCCGTCCTTGATCTCTTCATCGCTGTCGTTTGTTGGTGCATAGCATTGAATGATTGTTGTGTTGGTGAAACTCCCTCTCAGTCTTGTTCTTATCAGTCTGTTGTTGATGGGTTTCCATTCCAGTAAAGATCGTTCAATTCCTTTCTTCAGGATGATGGCTACACCTTCGTTGTGCTGATGTGGTGGATTTGGTGTTATTGATGTTATTATTTAATGTTATTTGTTTACCAAGTGAGGTCAGCTGTGTAGGTCCCTGAGTTTAGTAGTAGATGGTTAAGTATTTACAGGGAACCTATCTGCTACCACTCCTATGATCTCACTTGGCTCTAAATTTTTACTTATTAGTTATGTGACTACGTCTAAATGTCTAGGGTAATGAATATATAATGTAGTGTAATACAACTCAATACAAATACACTTTAATTTTAATGCATAGATAGGACTGGGTCAATACAACAACCACATACAGACTAACGCTCTATAATATATCTTATAGAAGTCTGTGGCTGAATATTATGTACTAGATTATAATACAGTTTATTTGCCCTGAGTCAGAATTTTCTGAGTCAGGACCAACAACAAAATGAAATTTATGGTTTTATTTACATACAATTAAATAGCACAATGGATCTTCTGTCCATATAAATACTATTACAATCTAACTATATTGTGATATTTCTATAACTAATTGAACAATGGTAATTACTGGTGGGGTTGGGGTGTTGTCATCAATCCCTTTCTTTCTTTTATTCTCTTGTGGAATGTTTATATATATATATATATATATATATATATATATATATATATATATATATATATATATATATATATATATATATATATATATATATATATATATATATATCAGTCTATTATTTTATCTTCTGTTAGTACAATAGTGTAGTAAAATCTGCGAGAATAATCGCTCATTTCAGTAAGATTTTAGTCATAAAATGATAATAAATATATCCGCCCTATTGTGTCTGACGGTGATGCTCTCACACGCCAGCAACGCTGCTTTTTGTGCAGTGCTAAAGCCTATAGAACGATCCCATGGTAAAAATCTAACACGCGTTTTAGTTTCGGTTTCGAAAACGTACTACCAATATTTAACATTTTGCCAGATCTGCTGCATACATTCTGCAGCCTAGACTTATAATTAACGATTTTGCGGAAGTGTGCCGCAAAATAACTATCTGAATTAACGTAATAGTTAATTTTAACGCTGGTAATAAGTAGTAATCCTTACATTTTTTGGTAGTGTTACACGATACAATACAAATTATTAACGCCAATTCTTAACCCGCCACGCCAACACCCCGCTTCGCTTGACAGTCCGCCATGCATATATACACGCTGGGACAAAGCCAACAGAGACAAAACACGCAGACAATTTTATTGCCTCCTCGAGGTAATGTTTCTGACGTCACAAAAACAAGTTAGTTATTTGAAAAATACATGCTAGCGAGAGGGGAAGATGGCCGTCTTGTGTAAAATTTTTATTTGACGATGACCGGTGAGAAAATTGAAAATCTAAAACCATAATGAAACTGATCATAAAAATCATATGGTAGTATAGCTTAGAGTCCACTGAGCAAGAATGTGTTTTAAATAATACAATAGTCCCAGTATTAGCCAAGTTATTGAGAAAATACTAAATGTTTACGGACACACGACCAGACAGACTGTTGTTCCTGCTTGTTTTTTTTTCATAACGTTAGTGGGGACACCGGCTTAGAAGGGAGGCATTGAGGTAAATTCAAATTCGCTTGGGTAACAAGAGTATAGGAGGAGAGGGGAGCGGTAGGAAAATTGTTACCAAAAACTAACATCGTTTTGTATTGGCATAACTAAAGCAGACTGGCCAATCGACTACCAGACGCAGAGTATGTTTGGAATTAATTTTGTTTTTCAAAAACTGCATTTGAATTCTGGTAGTCGCAAGCTTTCGATTGGCCAGTGCTACTAAATATTAGCAAAAAGCTTTCACTATTCATTGCCAGTTGAACAGTATTTTTTATTGAGATACGCTGAGAACAGCTGTGATAAATTTAAAAGTAAATTAAATAACTAAATAAGTATTTCACAGTCTGGACGGAGCAGAAGAAACTGAGGCCATTTCTTTGCAAAGTCAGCGTCATTTGTTTATATTTCTTGATTTGTGAGGTTTTGTTTCCTGTTGCCAGCTGGTGACAGGAAACCTGAGGAGTGACGATAACGCCAAGAAGTCTCCGACACGTCATGTATGCTGTCAAGAGATAACAGCAGGAGCTTGGACGTGTGACGTGATATCGATATATCTGCAACTACACACTATCTTATCATTCAACAAGAAACCCCAGGTGCTATGTTAAGGACCTGGGTATATCTGACAGTTTCGGTTTAAATAAACCTTGGTATTTCAAATCATACTCAGGAAGTTGATGGGGGATGATGATAATACAGCCCCTCATACACAGTGACTCTCCCTCTTAGAAGAATAAAGTGTAAACTGTGAACATTCCAACAGGAAAGACATATATTAACTTTGTAGTTATTTGGGCAGATTGTCCACACAATTTTAGTTAATCTTTTATGTAAACAATCTTGTCCTCATTTTCAAAGACCTGTCCAAACGATATGACTGGACAGGCAAAATAAATTGTACAAAAAATTATCAAATTTAAAGAAAAACTTAACCACAGGTTTTATTCACTTCCTCATAGAAACTTAAAGTGTTTTTGTGTTGTGTACCATCATTTCATTTCTCCCCTAGACACTAGGTACATCATACACCAGACACTAGAGCCAAAATAGTGACCTTGTGAGATCTAGGGAGGTAGCGTTAGGTTCCCTGCACATAATTCATCATCATCATTTATAGAGTCAGGGGCCTACATGTGCTTGACCTCACACGGTTAATACATACACGGATTTCATTCTTTTAGGATACCATCATAACCTCCGCAGCAAAATCTAACTTTGCTACATAAATTGGTAGGCTTGTCCGGGCATTTGAATTTCTCCTAGTACTACATACATTGGGGTCTGGGTCTTAGCATAAACAACATTCTATTGTCCCAGGGAATCCCCATAATCATAATTGCCCAAGATTTGGGAAGTAAAGAAACTGTCAGAACCCAGAATTAATTAGATAAATTTATACTTATTTAGAAAGTTAGTTAGAACATTTTGCATTTATCAGAATGGCAGATCTGGCCAAGTTTCGATCTGCGGCTGTTCAGACTGCAAAAGAAATGAATATGGAGGGTCAAATCTTAATTGACTATGTCACCTCAGAATGTGATAAATTTATTACTAGGAAGAACATAGGTTAGCCGAGGAAAGGAAATTGCAATTAGAAGATGCTAGGGAGACTAAGAAATTAGAGGCTGATAGGGAGGCTGAGATTAAGAGGCTGCAGTTGGAGGAGAAGAAACTTGAGGCTGAGGCAAAGAAACTTGAGGCGGATAGGGAGGCAAAGAAACTTGAGGCTGATAGGGAGGCAAAGAAACTTGAGGTTGAGAAGGAGGAAAAACGTCTACAGAGGGAGGCGGAACGAGAGAAAGAAGAAAGGAGATTGGAGGCGGAACGAGAGAAAGAAGGAAGGAGATTGGAGGCGGAACGAGAGAAAGAAGAAAGGAGATTGGAGGCGGAACGAGAGAAAGAAGAAAGGAGATTGGAGGCGGAAAGGGAAGATAAAAGATTACAAAGAGAACATGAGATACGACTAAGGGAGTTAGAGCTGCAAGGCCATGCTCCTGAAAATGGAACTAGCCCATCCACTTCCGACGCAGCTGCAAGCCAGGGGCTTCCTCATCAGCCATGGGGCTCCATTTAGATTACTTTGTAGAAAAGGATGATGACATTGAGTCGTATTTAAGCAGATACGAAATATTAGCCACTACTTATGGGTTAGAAAGAGAAAAATGGGGTGTAAAGTTGTCTCAGGGTCTTCGGGGAACAGCTTATGAAGTGTTTTCCAAAATGAGCAGGGATGACCAAGACAACTATGACATGTTGAAGCAGGCTCTTCTGTTAAGATACGAAAAGAACGGAGAGTTTTATAGAAAGAAATTTAGGAATGCCAGGCTACTGTCGGGTGAGACCTGTCACCAGTTCTCCGCCCGGTTGGAGACGTATATGGAGAAATGGGCATCTTTGGGGAAAACCCAAGATCTCAAAGAGATGATACTCATTGAAATGAAAGAGAGTCCATGGCTCCAGACATGAGAAAATTTCTCATGGAACAGGGCGCGGAGAGGCTGGGTGAGATCATAAATGTCGCTGAGAGGTATCAGGCAGCCCAGGCAGAGGTAGCTGGTATCAAGAAAAAACCAGTAGATCAGTATAAGGCTCCTCAAAACCATAATAAATTTGATAACAGAAGTAAGCAGAACTTTGATAGGCCTCGAAATGATTTTAAAAATAAAACCTCACATTTCAATGACAGAAAGAATGATGAAAGAAAGCATTTTAACCAAGGAAAGAGGTGGTGTAAACATTGTAGGAAGGACAACCATAACACCGAATTCTGTAAAAGTAAACCTTCTGGATGTGCTGCTATGAGAAGGGGGAACCAGGAAGTAAAGAACAAACCTGCTGGACAGCAGGAACCTTATCACCCCCCAGTTTGTGAGGATGTTGTATGCAATGAGGTCACCATAAGGTGTCTCTATGATACAGGTCTAGATTTTGATGCTGTCGTGAGCGCGCACTTGGTGAACCCAGATCAGTATACCACAGAAACAGTGGAGATACAAGGGGCGACCAAGGACCTACCCCTCATGAAACTTCCCATTGCAAGGATAACAGTGAAAACTCGCTATGTGGAAGGGATAATCAGAGCAGCAGTGATAGACGCACCCATCTACCCTCTGATATTGGGGTGTCGTTATGTCTACTTGGGAAATCCCAAGAGACCTGTGGTCTTGGCAGCAGTCCAGACCCGATCACAATCCAGAAAGGAAGAAGATGAACCTATAAATACTCATCCAGAGGAGATGAAAAAGGCACAGGCTGAAGATAGGTCACTGAAGCCGTGCTATAAGAAACTCCCAAAGAGCCATACTCCTCCTAATAAAGGAGAATTCTATATGAAGAATAAATTGTTATATAGGAAGGCCGGCACTGGTTCAGCTGGTCACGGGCAGCTGGTCCTTCCCAGTTCATATAGGGAAAAGGTAATGGAGTTAGGTCATGCTATCCCCTTCAGTGGTCACATGGGGATTAGCGCAACAGGACAGCGTATAGCTTGTCATTATTTCTGGCCAGGGATAATGGAAGACATAAAGAGATATGTAAAATCCTGTCCCGAATGCCAGAGAGTAGCTCCAAAGCATTGGACTGCTCCAGCAACTCTTGGGGAAATGTCCATTGTGGGAACCCCTTTTGAGAGAGTTGCAGTGGATATCGTGGGACCTCTCACTCGGACCAAGAGGAGGAACAGTTACATCCTTACTCTAGTAGACACTTGTTCTATGTGGGGAGAGGCGGTAGCCCTGTCATCAATCGATTCGAAACATGTGGCAGAGGCATTACTTACGATATTCACAAGGTTAGGATTCCCGCATCAAATCTTGACTGATAATGGCTCTCAGTTCAAGGGGAAACTAACAGAAGAGGTTTTCAGGTTGTTCCAAGCCAAGCACTTTCATTGTAGTCCGTATCACCCCTAAGGGAACGGCCAGGTAGAGAGGTTCAATGGGACTCTCATTTCTATCCTGAGAAAGCTGGCACATGAGAAACCTGATACGTGGGACCAATACTTGCCCGCCGCATTGTTTGCGTACCGGGAAGTACCACATAATTCAACCGGAATGGCACCCGCAACACTGTTATTTGGGAGGCCAATAAAAGGTCCTTTAGAAGCTTTGTTAAGGACCTGGACAGATGAGAAGGCAGAGGAGACTGTTACCTCATCTTATCAATATGTGAACGAACTGACCACTCGTCTAAAAACTAGTTGGAAACTGGCAAATGATAATTTGAGACAAGCCAGGAAAAAGCATGCTGCTTATTATAATAAGAAAGCGAAGGATAGAGAACTTGCTGTAGGGGAGAAGGTACATCTTCTATTGCCAGGCAGCAACAATAAACTTCAGATCGGATGGCAAGGGCCATACACAGTTTTGGAAAAGGTATCCAGAACAAATTATAAGATAGACAAAAAGGGAAAGGAAAAAGTCTATCATGTGAACCTTTTGAAGAAATATCTGGACAGACAAATCCAGGAAGGAACACACTTATTGGCCTTGTCTATTGCAACCGAAATGAAAAATGACCCTCTCTCCTCATTCGAATATCCACTGAAACCCAGTGAAACGTTTGCACAGGTGAAGATCAGTAATCACCTGACAAAAGGACAGAGGGAGAAGGTTCAACAGGTCCTTGAGAAACATACAGATGTGTTAACGGATAAACCGGGGCACACCAATTTGTTGGAATAAGATATGAAACTACTAGACCCAGCACCTATCTGTATGAGGCCCTATTCTATTCCTTTCGCTAAGGAAAAAGCTTTGAAAGAGGAGATTGATTATTTGTTACAAGAAGGGATTATTTCTCACAGTGAGTCTCCTTATAGTTCCTGTGTGGTTTTGTTGCGGAAACCATCGGGAGAACATAGACTGTGCATAGATTACAGGAAACTGAATGCTGTCACAGAAAGTCAGGTGGATCCATTACCTGATACTACCCAACTATTTGCCAGGCTGAACAAGGCAAAATATTTTTCTAAGGTGGATCTTATGCAAGGCTATTACCAAATTCTAGTAAAGCCTGAGGTTCGACCTTATTTAGCCTTTAGCACCTCGGAAGGTCATTATGAGTTCAACATGTTACCGTTTGGGTTGAAAAATGCCCCGAGTGTGTTTTCAAGGATGATGCGAAAATTGTTGGATCCCCTGAAAAATCCATGTATTTCGAATTGTATGGACGATATCCTCATTGCTACGGAAACATTTGAGGAACACGTTACCTCTTTGAATATGCTGTTTGATAGACTCAGAGAGGCTAACTTAACCGCTAGGCCAACAAAATGTTGTATTGGTTGTAAAGAGTTGGAATTATTGGGACATACTGTACATCAGGGTAGCATGACCCCTGATCCCAAGAATCTGGAAAAATTGAAAAGAGCACCTAGACCACAAACAAAGAAAGATGTGCAATCTTTCGTGTCGTTGTGTGGTTTCTACCAAAAGTACATTAAAAATTTTAACTCTATATGGGCTCCTCTGACGGATTTAACTCGCAAATGTCAACCTTACTTACTTAGTCGTTCCCCTTCTACCGTGAGGTGTAGAGGTTTGGAAGAGAGAGCGCCAGACTATTCTGTCGGCTGTCTTCATCCTGGCCTGGCTCCATTCTAGTGCTCGGTCCTTCAAAGATTGTCTAATGTTGTCCTCCCAGCGGACTCTGGGTCGTCCTCGGGGTCTGGATCCTTGGCTCTCTGTTTCCCATGCCTGTCGTGGCAGCCGATCCTCTCCCACTCCGCAGACATGGCTAAACCATCCCAGCTGGGACCGTTCCACCTGGGCCCGCAGGGGGTGGCATTTTAGGCCTTGACGTATCGTCTGGCTGCGTACCATGTCTCCTCTTGCCACTTCAACCACCTTCCCCAGATACCTCACCTCTGAGGCCTGGACCTGGCCTCTATGGGCTGCAGCCATTGCCCACGACTCGCATCCATATGTCAAGACTGGGACACAGGTGGAGCGGCACACAGCCATCCTCGTTTTCTTACCAACCTCTCTCTTGCTGAGGAATCCTCGATTTATGGCCTGAAAAAGTCTCCCAGCTGCTGCCCCCCGAGTGGCCAACTTCCCTTCGATGCCTCCCTCTCGGTCCACAATAGCTCCAAGGTATTTAAAGTGGTCGACCTGCTCCAGGACCCGTTCCCCCAGCCCAATCCGATGTCCTCCCTCCTCTCGTGACACCACCATGGACCCTGTTCCAGAGCCGCCCATGACCATCCCTCTCCCCCCAGCCCCCTCCCCTCCAGACCCGCAGGCCGGACTGGAGATGTGCCTCCGACCCAGCAATCAGGGCAACATCATCAGCAAACGCCAGCTCTGAAACACAGACCCGTCCCATCCTCCAGCACCCCACCGAACACTCTCCCGTTCTCTCCCCACATGCCCTGATGACATCGCCCATAAGGAGCATGAAGAGGTAAGGCGACAGGATACCACCCTGCCCCACACCAGCGGCGGCCCCGAACCCCCCGACCCATGGTCCGCTGTCCTCACACAATTTCTGCAAGACCTGCAGAAGCTCTGCATAGTATGAATCAGAGGCGCCGGAATACCCCTCCCTGCCAAACAGTCCCAAAGCTTGCTCCAAGGGAAAGGTCAACCTGATACAATAAATTGGTCAGCACAGTGTGAATTGGCTAACCAGGAGTTAAGAGAAACTTACAAGCAGGCCAGTATTGCAATTGCCTGACTTGAATCAAGAATTTATCGTGAGAAGTGACGCAAGCAATGTGGGCATGGGCGCTACATTGTTGCAAAGGTCCTCCTCACAGGATGGGGAATTGAACCCAGTCGCTTATGCAAGCCGCAAGTTGAACAAGGCGGAAAAAAATTATTCAACAAGTGAAAAGGAATGTCTAGCTTTGATATGGGCTATAACAAAATTCCAGATTTATTTATATGGCAGGACATTTGTGGTCCAAACGGATCATTCACCACTCGTATTCCTGTCACAGGCCAAGCACGAAAATTCCAGATTATTAAGATGGTCCTTGTTATTGCAGCCATACTCATTTCTGATAGAATATATTCCCGGCCCTCGGAACGTAGGTCAGACGTTTTAAGTAGACATCCTTATGATGAAGATCAGAAAAACGCGTAAGACTTCATTGAGCTAAGTTATCTCGCAAATTATAACCTGCTAATGATTGCATGTTTTAGGATGGGAGGTGTGTAGTAAAATCTGCGAGAATAATCGCTCATTTCAGTAAGATTTTAGTCATAAAATGATAATAAATAAACCCGCCCTATTGTGTCTGACGGTGATGCTCTCACACGCCAGCAACGCTGCCTTTGGTGCAGGGCTAAAACCTATAGAACGATCCCACGGTAAAAATCTAACACGCGTTTTAGTTTCGGTTTCGAAAACGTACTACCAATATTTAACATTTTGCCAGATCTGCTGCATACATTCTGCAGCCTAGACTTATAATTAACGATTTTGCGGAAGTGTGCCGCAAAATAACTATCTGAATTAACGTAATAGTTAATTTTAACGCTGGTAATAAGTAGTAATCCTTACATTTTTTGGTAGTGTTACACGATACAATACAAATTATTAACGCCAATTCTTAACCCGCCACGCCAACACCCCGCTTCGCTTGACAGTCCGCCATGCATATATACACGCTGGGACAAAGCCAACAGAGACAAAACACGCAGACAATTTTATTGCCTCCTCGCGGTAATGTTTCTGACGTCACAAAAACAAGTTAGTTATTTGAAAAATACATGCTAGCGAGAGGGGAAGATGGCCGTCTTGTGTAAAATTTTTATTTGACGATGACCGGTGAGAAAATTGAAAATCTAAAACCATAATGAAACTGATCATAAAAATCATATGGTAGTATAGCTTAGAGTCCACTGAGCAAGAATGTGTTTTAAATAATATAGTAGTCCCAATATTAGCCAAGTTATTGAGAAAATACTAAATGTCTACGGACGCACGACCAGACAGACTGTTGTTCCTGCTTGTTTTTTTCATAACGTTAGTGGGGACACCGGCTTAGAAGGGAGGCATTGAGGTAAATTCAAATTCGCTTGGGTAACAAGAGTATAGGAGGAGAGGGGAGCGGTAGGAAAATTGTTACCAAAAACTAACATCGTTTTGTATTGGCATAACTAAAGCAGACTGGCCAATCGACTACCAGACGCAGAGTATGTTTGGAATTAATTTTGTTTTTCAAAAACTGCATTTGAATTCTGGTAGTCGCAAGCTTTCGATTGGCCAGTGCTACTAAATATTAGCAAAAAGCTTTCACTATTCATTGCCAGTTGAACAGTATTTTTTATTGAGATACGCTGAGAACAGCTGTGATAAATTTAAAAGTAAATTAAATAACTAAATAAGTATTTCACAGTCTGGACGGAGCAGAAGAAACTGAGGCCATTTCTTTGCAAAGTCAGCGTCATTTGTTTATATTTCTTGATTTGTGAGGTTTTGTTTCCTGTTGCCAGCTGGTGACAGGAAACCTGAGGAGTGACGATAACACCAAGAAGTCTCCGACACGTCATGTATGCTGGGTCAAGAGATAACAGCAGGAGCTTGGACGTGTGACGTGATATCGATATATCGGCAACTACACACTATCTTATCATTCAACAAGAAACCCCAGGTGATATGTTAAGGACCTGGGTATATCTGACAGTTTCGGTTTAAATAAACCTTGGTATTTCAAATCATACTCAGGAAGTTGATGAAGGTCTAGCTTTTCAATTCAAATTAAAAAAAACAAAACTCCAAACTTCTAGGAGTGAGTCTTCAAAATATATTTAGCTTTTTTGCCTAACCAATACCCTCCTTCCTATACTCTTCTACCAGCCAATCGGATTTGAATCACTCTAATGCCTCTTTTTTAAACTTGCGTCCCCAACAAATGTTAAAAATAGAATGAGCAAAAACAACAAAAACTGACATGAATTGTATAACTTAATATGATTTCCAGTCTTATCGTTCGTAGATATATAGTATTATTTCAATATCTTGGGTAATAATTGGGCTACTGTGTTTATTAAAACATATTATTGCTAATACAGCCCCTCATACACAGTGACTCTCCCTCTTAGAAGAATAAAGTGTAAACTGTGAACATTCCAACAGGAAAGACATATATTAACTTTGTAGTTATTTGGGCAGATTGTCCACACAATTTTAGTTAATCTTTTATGTAAACAATCTTGTCCTTATTTTCAAAGACCTGTCCAAACGATATGACTGGACAGGCAAAATAAATTGTACAAAAAATTATCAAATTTAAAGAAAAACTTAACCACAGGTTTTATTCACTTCCTCATAGAAACTTAAAGTGTTTTTGTGTTGTGTACCATCATTTCATTTCTCCCCTAGACACTAGGTACATCATACACCAGATACTAGAGCCAAAATAGTGACCTTGTGAGATCTAGGGAGGTAGCGTTAGGTTCCCTGCACATAATTCATCATCATCATTTATAGAGTCAGGGGCCTACATGTGCTTGACCTCACACGGTTAATACATACACGGATTTCATTCTTTTAGGATACCATCATAACCTCCCCAGTAAAATCTAACTTTGCTACAAATAGTTGGATGAACTATTGAGTGCCCACACTAGGCACTTATCTTTATGTTGTTTGTAGTACAAGGCTGCCACTCTCCTGTATTTCAAGAGTTGATTCGTAATAGACAGCGTGTATCAGCAAAATTTCTCTTTAATGACCAATCTGACACAGTCCCTGGTGTATTGTGATAGACAGCGTGTATCAGCAAAAATTCTCTCTTTCTCTCATGAAGATAAAGTCACCAAGGTTCTGGCACTAACGTTAGTACCAGAACAAAAACCCCGAAACAAGGTTATGATTCTTCATAACACATCTACAATATCATTCCACAAGTAATAGATGATATAATTCAATAAAAGAAAAAGGGCCAGATCTCTCTGACCACCCCATGTCAACCATTTTCACCTGAGATAACAACTCATACCAGTGCTGCTATTCTTCTCCCTAATGGCTACAACGCCTCTGACACTGCAACAACGATTCTCTAACATAGAATAATGTGGGTTAGCCTTCCCAATGGAAACTGGAAATCATATTAAGTTATACAATTCATGTCAGTTTTACTGCGTGTAAGCAACACCACAGGCCCTCCATAAGTCTGCTAGGGGACCCATGTTCTTAGTCGCAAAACATTCCCAATAAAGCAGTATCTCATACATCAAATTTTTGTAATAACAAGGTTAATAAATTCGTTCTTACCACAATTCAATGAAAATATCACAGACATACGTTGACTGGCATCAGCATTAATATATCTTTAAGTTTAGCTTTGCCCCTGTTCAGACTGCCAAGGTTTTTCCTTCTTAGCACTACTGTTCTCAACGCAGCTTGCAGATTAACAATTTTGTGTCAAATGGCAACAAGCCTTTGAAAGCTTTTTGCCAATATCACTAGACCGGCCCAATCACAGCGAAGGTCTAGCTTTTCAATTCAAATTAAAAAAACAAAACTCCAAACTTCTAGGAGTGAGTCTTCAAAATATATTTAGCTTTTTTGCCTAACCAATACCCTCCTTCCTATACTCTTCTACCAGCCAATCGGATTTGAATCACTCTAATGCCTCTTTTTTAAACTTGCGTCCCCAACAAATGTTAAAAATAGAATGAGCAAAAACAACAAAAACTGACATGAATTGTATAACTTAATATGATTTCCAGTCTTATCGTTCGTAGATATATAGTATTATTTCAATATCTTGGGTAATAATTGGGCTACTGTGTTTATTAAAACATATTATTGCTCAAGAGACACTAAGCTATCCTTACATATGATTTTTATGGCCATATTCATTGTCGTTTAGATTTTCAGTTTTGTCACTGTTAATCGTCAATTATAACTTTTTCACAAGTCGGCCATCTTCCCCCTCTCCTCTACCATTTTTATTCAAAATAAAACAACTTGTTTGGGTTACGTCAGAAATACACTACGCGGCGAGAATTGAAAACTGTCTGTGTGTTTATATATTCTGGCTTGTCCCCACAGTGTGTCGATATGCATGGAACGGCGTGTTGAGCGAAGAGGGGTGTTTGCAAGGTGGCGTTAATCTTGCGTTAATTCTTGCCACAGTTTCATGCCGCAGATCAGGAAAAATGTTAAAATGTTAATTATAAGTCTTGCCGCAGTTTCGTGCAGCAGATCGGGCAAAAAATGTTAAAAGGGTAATTATAAGCCTTGCCGCAGTTTCGTGCAGCAGATCGGGCAAAAAATGTTAAAAGGGTAATTATAAGCCTTGCCGCAGTTTCGTGCAGCATATCGGGCAAAATGTTAAAATGTTAGTCTCAAGGACTAAACTAGGAAAGCGCGTTAGATTTTTACGGCGGGATCATTTTCTAAGCATTACCACTGCACAAAATTCAGCGCCCTGCTGGCGTAGAAGACCAAGAGAGGCATGCACAACCGGGCGGGTTTAATTATTATTATAGGAGCAAAATCTTACTGAATTTAGCAATTATCTCACAGATTTCGCTACAGCTGACCATCCTCTCTATGGATAAAGTACTGTTTCCCCTGTAGCTGTTTTTATTCTCCCCGTCCCTGTTCATCTGCTCTCGCTTATTCCCAGGATATGTAATGTGAAGTTCTTCATCTCTGCTGTGATTTATCTCAGCTTTCCTGCCTTATTCATAGTTCTGACGTTCCAAAATCCAATTCTGGTTTCGTGTTTTGCGGTCAAGGCATCTGTTTTCATGCCAATGGCTTCCTTTCGGCTTTCACCACTGGTAGTCATACGAGCCTGAGACTCCGGATGTCCATCCCGCATCAAAGTTGTTTCCATTTGTTTGGGTTTCCGTAACATGTGCGATTTTTTTTACACAGACAGGGGTGTCGGTCCTGTGCTAAAACCCCCAACCTGGAGGTCCAGGGTACCAACTTTTGTCTGACCCCTACCCACGCAGATCAGTCCAACTTGGTTGAACCTACCAGTAGTAAAACTTCCACTGGCATAGCTCTGGGGATGGTCGGGGTACACAAGCTGCCATATCGCTACAAGGTATAGATACCACTGATGGGGGTATCATAGATTACATTAAATCCACCAATTATCTGCCATCAGCCACACAAGCACCCCATCAGATCACTCTTTTTTCTCACATCATCATTGATCCATGTATATAGGACTAGTGTAAAAGCCCGTCATAAGACGAGAATTAAATTCAAAAGCACCAATACCTAACGGCAATTTTACTTATTCAAAAGTATTTAAAAAACCAAAATATTTGTTTTACATCTGATGTAAAAAGTCTGAACATGACAAAAGAGCATCTTGATTTTCTGTTGCTTTAATTTGGTACAACTTAAATCATGGTTCTCCGCATCTTCCTATCTCAAGTTCATGTACTGTTTATCAGTTGTGATGTTGACTTCTTTCCATACAGTATAATCAAAATTTTCATGCACATCTTCATTTAGGCATTTTTCTTTGGTAAGTGTTACTATTTTCGGGAGAGTACATAAAAGGGAAACAATACAATTTATGTCTAACTTTCAACCACAGTTGCATTCCTTAGCGTTACACACTGACAGAAAAAGCTGGGTTTTTATATATAGGATTTTAGTTCTTGTTATATACTGTTTAACTATATTGTGCAATTTTCTAGGTCTATCTATTCTCAATACCTGTTCCAAAGTTATGGATGAACTGGTTTGCTCTGTATAGAGTTTCCTATCATAATCTAATATTGGTTTTCTCTGTTGTTCATACTTCCTATATTTTAATAGAAAATGCTCTATTTTGCATTTTTTTCTAGACACTCTGCACAGTAAGGTTCTTCTATTCTAAAATAGCCCATTCCTAGTTGTAAGAAGGGAAGAATGCATACAAATTGTTCGATACTCCAACAAGAACTTGTCACGTATCTAGAGAACTAAGAATTCCTAGCAATAAGAAGGTATATCATCATCATCGTCATCCTCATCACTGCCTTCTAGTTCCCTGCAGAGCGGAGGTCGGCAACAGGGTCAATCTTTACAACAGTTTATCTGCACTTGTGTAGTAATTAGGCCTAACTATAAATCTCTCCAATTAGTTCAACATAACCACCTGTCAAGCAACATCGTTTTAATACCTTACTAATAGGCCAATCACTAGCAGTTAATTTTAACTGTGCATTGACAATCGTAAAAACGAAATCGCATCATGGTACCATATGGCTGTCTCTCAAAAGTTATCACGTCCTTTTCTTCTATGATGACACAGTCTCATGTATGGAAAGCAGAAATGTTATATTTCCTGCTTCTAATGAATTATCAGTGGATTTGTCCTGCGTTATGTAACAACATTTCAGAACCCACCCCCTTGTAACAAAGCGTAACATCTCGGCAATCCCCCTATACCCCCTCTTTGCGTTACGTAATTTGTGAACGGCCCTTAAACTGCGGACTTGTCCTTTTCTTCCCGGCAGTTAAAAGGTGCGATGTCCGCAAGTTTAAAGGGACTTTCACAACATCGCAGTGAAAAACCCACAAGCTTTATTACTAAAATTCCTGTTTTTCCGTGAACTGCATAAGATAAAAAACGATCTGTTGGTAAAGATAAAGTTAACATTCGATGCAATATCGTATAGTTTGAATTGCCCACTGCTCTGTCGATCAATTTACAGGAGGTAGATCGTCCAGCCGAGATAAAAGTTACAATATGGCAGCATTTGTTGCAAATTATAAATACTCTGTAACCTGAAAATAGACATCATTTTATCATGGCAGATTCTCAGAGAGTTCAATGGTTCTAAAATAGACTCCCACAGCTTCAGAGTTGCCGACCCCTGCTGTAGAGCTTTGGTCCTCAACGAAGTCAAGTAAAACCTCTCTGACCTGTACCATTAGTTCAAAGTTTTTCCATGTTTTATTTATGTTTTATGTCTGCCTCCGGTTGACTTCTTTGTATGTTTTAGACTCCCTCTGTTTTATTCAGGGGGTTTCAGAACAAGAACTGCTCTATAGTGTTATAATTTTGTTTCCTGAATGTGTATCATAATCAACGTAACATATCAAATGAATGTAGGGACACAATTCAAAAAATGTCTCTCAAAGCTGATGTGTGCGCGTTCGGTTACTGTGTGTTTAAATTTAGCTTCCAAGACGCTTCTTCTTCTTTTTCTTGTTGTTCTTGTTGTTCTTCTTGTTCTTGTTGTTCTTGTTCGTGTTCTTCTTGTTCTTGTTCTTCTTGTTCTTCTTCTTGTACTTCTTTTTGTTCTTGTTCTTCTTGTCCTTATTCTTGTTATTCTTCTTGTTCTTGTTCGTATTCTTTTTGTCATTGTTCTTCTTGTCATTGTTCTTCTTGTTTTTTCTTCTTGTTCTTCTTGTTTTCTTGTTCGTGTTCTTCTTGTTTTTGTTATTCTTGTTTTTCTTGTTTTTGTTCTTCTTGTTCTTGTTCATGTTCATCTTCTTGTTCTTCTTGTTTTTTTCTCCTTGTTCTTCTTCTTGTTCTTCTTGTTCTTGTTCATCTTCGTGTTCTTCTTCTTGTTCTTGCTCCTCATGTTCTTGTTGTTCTTTTTGTTCTTGTTCTTCTTCTTGTTCTTCTTGTTCATCTTCTTGTTCATCTTCTTGCGAGTGTTCTTCTTGTTCTTCTTGTTCTTGCTGTTCTTGTTGTTGTTCTTCGTGTTCTTGTTCTTTTGGTTCTTGTTATTTTGGTTCTTCTTGTTCTTGTTGTTCGCGTTGTTCTTGATGTTGTTCTTCTTCTTGTTCTTCTTTGTGTTCTTGTTCTTGTTCATCTTCTTGTTCTTCTTCTTGTACTTCTTGTTCTTCCTCCTCTTGTTCTTGTTCTTCTCGTTCTTCTTCTTGTTCTATTTCTTCTTCTCGTTCTTCTCCTTATTCTTCTTTGTGTTTTTCTCCTTGTTCTTATTCTTGTTCTTATTTATGTTCTTGTTCTTGTTCTTCTTCTTGTTCTTCTTCTTGTTCTTCTTCTTGTTCTTCTTCTTCTTGTTCGTGTTCTTCTTCTTGTTCTTGTTGTTGTTCGTGTTCATCTTCTTGTTCTTCTTTTTCATCTTATTATTCTTGTTCTTTTTCTTCTTCTTGTTCTTGTTGTTCTTTCTCTTGTTGTTCCTTGTGTTCTTGTTCGTGTTCTTCTTGTTATTCTCATTGATCTTGTTCTTGTACTTCTTCTTTTTCATCTTCTTGTTCATCTTCTTGTTCTTGTTCTTTTTGTTCTTCTTGTTTTTGTTCTTCTTGTTCTTCTTCGTGTTCTTCTTGTTCTTGTTCGTCTTGTTATTCTTCACATTCCTGTTATTCTTCTTGTTTTTCTTGTTATTCTTCTTGTTCTTGTTCTTCTTGTTATTGTTGCTTCTTGTTCTTGTTCTTCTTGATCTTGTTTATCTTCTTGTTCTTGTTCATCTTCTTGTTCTTCTTCTTGTTCTTGTTAGTGTTCTCCTTGTCCTTGTTCTTGTTCTTCTTGTTCTTGTTCTTCTTCTTGTTCCTGCTTTTCTTCTCTTTTTTCTTATTGTTCTTGTTCTTCTTCTTCTTCTTGTTCTTGTTCTTGCGCTTCTTGTTCTTCTCCTTGTTCTTCTTATTCTTGTTCATGTTCCTGTTCTTCTTCTTGTTCTTGTTCATCTTCTTACTCTTCTTCTTATTCTTGTTCTTCTTGTTCTTGTTCTTCTTCCTGTTCTTCTTCTTGTTCTTGTTCTTCTTGTTCTTGTTGTTGTTTTTGTTCATATACTTGTTCTTCTTTTTGTTCTTCTTGTTCTCTTTGTTATTCTAGTTCTTGTAGTTCTTGATCTTGTTCATGTTCTTGTTCTTTTTGTTGTTGTTGTTGTTGCTGTTGTTGTTGTTTTTGTTGTTGTTGTTATTGTTGTTGTTGTTGTTGTTGTTGTTTTTGTTGTTCTTCTTCTTCCTCTTCTTCTTCTTCTTCTTCTTCTTCTTCTTCTTCTTCTTCTTCTTCTTCTTCTTCTTCTTCTTCTTCTTCTTCTTGATCTTGATCTTGTTCTTGTTCATCTTCTTATTCTTCTTGTTCTTGTTCTTCTTCTTATTCTTGATATTCTTCTCGTTCTTATTCGTCTTGTTCTTGTTATTCTTGTTCTTCTTGTTCTTGTTCTTCTTGTTCTATTTCTTTTTGTTATTGTTCGTCTTCTTCATGTTCTTGTTCTTCTTGTTCTTGTTCATTTTCTTGTTCTTGTTCATCTTCTTGTTCTTATTGTTTCTTGTTCTTCTTGTTCTTGTTCTTTTTGTTCTTGTTTTTCTTGTTCTTCTTGTTTCTTGTTCATCTCGTTCTTCTTGTTTTTGCTCATGTTCTTGTTCTTCATGTTCATGTTCTTCTCGTTCTTCTTCTTGATATTCTTCTCGTTCTTATTCGTCTTGTTCTTGTTCTTCTTGTACTATGTCTTCTTGTTATTGTTCGTGTTCTTCTTGTTCTTGTTCTACTTGTTCTTTTTCACTTTCTTGTTCTTGTTCATCTTCTTATTCTTCTACTTGTTCTTGTTCTTATTGTTCTTGTTCAGGTTATTCTTGTTCTTCTTGTTCTTGCTCTTTTTCTCGTTCTTCGTCTTGTTCTTGTTCTTCTTCTTGTTCTTTTTCTTCTTCTTGTTCTTCTCCTTGTTCTTGTTCTTCTTGTTCTTGTTCCCATTGTTCTTCTTGTTCTTGTTTTTGTTTTTCTTCGTGTTCTTCTTCTTCTTGTTCTTGTTCACCTTCTTGCTCTTCTTCTTGTTCTTGTTATTGTTGTTCTTTTTCTTCTTCTTGTTCTTGTAGTTCTGTTTATTGTTCTTGTTCATCTTCTTTTTCTTCTTTTAGTTCTTCTTGTTTTTCTTCTTCTTGTTCTTGTTGTTCTTGATCTTGTTCTTCTTCTTGTTCTTGTTCATCTTTTTGTTCATCTTCTTGTTCTTTTTGTTCTATTTCTTCTGGTTCTTGTTCTTGATTTTCTTTTTGTTCTCGTTGTCCTTGTTCTTCTTCTTGTTCCTGTTCTTCTTGTTCTTGTTTCTTTTGTCCTTGTTGTTCTTCTTGTTCTTGTTCTTCTTGTTCTTGTTCGTGTTCTTCTTGTTCTTTTTCTACTTGTTCTTGTATTTCTTGTTCTTGTTTTTTTCTTCTTCTTCTTCTTCTTCTTCTTCTTCTTCTTCTTCTTCTTCTTCTTCTTCTTCTTCTTCTTCTTCTTCTTCTTCTTCTTCTTCTTCTTCTTCTTGTCATTCTTGTTCTTTTTCTTCAAGTTCTTCTTCATCTTCTTGTTCTTCTTGTTCCTTATGTTCTTGTTCTTCTTTTTGTTCTTCTTGTTCTTCTTGTTCTTTGTCTTCTTCTTGATCTTGTTTTTGTTGTTCTTGTTCATCTTCTTGCTCTTGTTCTTCTTCTTGTTCTTCTTCTTGTTCTTGTTCTTCTTGTTCTTGTTCATCTTCTTGCTTTTGTTCTTCTTGGTTTTGTTCTTCTTGTTCTTGTTCTTTTTGTTCTTCTTCTATTCTTCTTGTTCTTCTTGTTTCTTGTTCATCTTGTTCTTCTTGTTTTTGCTCATGTTCATGTTCTTCTTGTTCTTGTTCTTCTTGTTCTTGTTTTTCTTCTTCTTGTTCTTCTTGTTTTTCTTGTTCGTGTTCTTTTTCCATTTCTGGTTCTTCTTCTTCTTGTTCACCTTTTCTTGTTCTTCGTGTTCTTGTTGTTATTGTTCTTGTTGTTCGTGTTCTTGTTCTTGTTCATCTTATTGTTCTTCTTCTTGTTCCTCTTGTTCTTGTTCTTCTTGTTCTTCTTCTTGTTCTTCTTCTCGTTCTCGTTCATCTTCTTGTTGTTGTTCTTCTTCTTGTTCTTCTTGTTATTCTTTTTCTTCTTGTTCTTGTTCATCTTCTTGTTTTTCTTCTTGTTCTTGTTCTTCGTGTTCTTGTTCTTCTTTTTCTTCTTGTTCATCTTCTTGTTCATCTTCTTGTTCTTCTTGTTCTTCGTCGTCGTACAATCTCAGACGCCTACTTGAATATTGTCAAAGAACCTTTTCCGTATTTTTGCGAAAAGCTTCTGGGATAGTTTTATTGTTAAAAAGTTTTATTAAGACAATTAGTACTATTCAGATAACTAATTCTTTCAACTTTGTCATTGATGCAGTCAAGACATATCTGTCTCAAGCATGGGAGTAGAGTTTGTCTGAGTTTAGACAGAGTATGAATAAGTTGTGTGAAAGTAGGTACCGATAGAGTCCATAATGTAAAATAGGGGATGAGGTATGAGTTCTGTATGTAATTTGTATATACTGTCTTCTTCCAGCCACACTTGAGACACTGTTTAGAATTCATGCACCTCATCCGCTAAATAGGTTAACTATTACAGTATGGACAACACAAGTTAACATCAAATGGCAAGGAGAATAGAAAGTAAATTCTGAACGCTTAAAACATATAAATATATTTATTAAATATCATAACCCTTCACTCCTAAAGGAGCATAGGCCTTCAACAAACACATGCCAAGTCCTCTTGTCACGTGCCATCATCTCAAGTTCTTTCAACGTTCTCCTCATCATTTTCACCTCTGCTTCCAGCTCTCTTCTCCATGTGCTTATTATTAAATAAATCCACATAAAATAAAATAATAACCTCACTAGCTCTGCTGCGCTAGTGAACACTTATCACAACAGTACAATAAAGAGCAAAGACGAATCGTATTGATTCCAAACCATCAAATACACGTACAAGTACCAACACAAGAAAATCTAACGAACAGGGGCGGCCCCTAGTCCTCTTGTTCGAAGACGGCTTCTACTGTTTGGTCAAATTACTCGGAGGGATATACCTGCTAGGCTGGCAAAATCAATTACTAACTATACACACGTCAGCCTAAATAATATCCCACAGTTCGGCGTAAATACTCCACAAAATTAGGGAAAACTGTATTCCTTCACTGTAGTGACTATCGGTAGGCTGTGGACAGAAAACCATTTCCCAAAGGCAGCGATGGGTATTGCTATAAATTTAGGCACTCAATGTAGAGCACTCTTCAACCAATTGATGTTTTACTAGTGACCTAAGCGCGTGGTTGAAATACCAGTTGAGGGCAACAAGGTTAAGTCCCGATTTAGAGGCTCCAGCTGATCAAACTAACTTTGACGTGTGCAAGGAAAAAGAATACCCACGGGAGTAGTCCAGGACGCACTACGCTGGAAAAATAGAGATGTAATGAGACGACTTCGCAGTAGTAAACCAGATTAACCACTGCGAGGTCACTGACTTTCTGCATTGATATGCAGGTGTAGCAATCGGCTATAGTATGTGCCAAAGTAAAAGGATGGTGAAGGAAGCAAGCAATATATGCTGTGGTAATGGGTGATGCAGGAATCAGGTACAGGGAATATCCAATTGCCCTGTAAATAAACAAGTAATCAATATCCTATTAAAACACGTATCGGACACACCTATTTATACACTCTCGCACATACAAACTAAAACAAACCCTCACCCTCTTTTCACCCCCTGCCCCCTTTCTACTTGCTTTATTGTCCATAAGGCGTCAGGTTCCCAAATAAAGTCCCGCCCTCCTATCGATTAAAAGTTGTAAACATGATAAATAATCACGGAAGTAGCAAGATCTAATAAGGTAATGGAGTTTGAAAACAACATCTTATCATGTAGAATGTTCTACCTGAGAGATGCGGGTGGCAGATGAACACCTACCATTGGTTTGGCGTTTGAGATGCAAATATATGCTGCACTAGATTGGACTTCTCGTCCACGAAGCGATATGGACGTGTGAGTGAAAATATTCGTTATAACCTAGCGCATTGTAAGCCTACTTCACTGATTTTAAATTTCTTCAAGGAGAAATCATAGATAACCAGGAGCATAAAATATCAGGACCCAAATATTATATTAATTGTATACTATACGTTTAGGTTACTTAACACAGTATGAGTGATACAAGTGCATACACACAATTCACTCAATAGTGATTAATCCGAATATAGCTTTAAAGTAACAAAAGGCTGAGCTAGCAATAAACGATAGATCCAGTGCCAATTCCACTCCTACGCTTAATCCATAACTTTCTGTCTAGTCAGAAGTGTGTTACACAATCGCAAACATATCTTGGCAGCAATATAGACAAAGTTGGAGGAACAGATAATGATATCAAAATAAGAATACAAAAAGCAAGAGGAGCTTTCACTGCATTAGGAACCATATTGATATCAATAGACATCAAGTCCAAAAAGAAATTAAGAATCTTCAACTCATGTGTCAAGTCAGTGCTATTGTATGGCTCTGAAACATAGAGAACAACAAAAACAACAAACAAAAAGCTACAGACTTTTATAAATGGGTGCTTGCGTAGAATGGAAGGACTGAAATGGTATGAAAAAAGTCACAAATGTTGAACTGATGCCAAGAACCAGTCAAGTACCAGTGGAAAAAAAGATGAGAAGAAGACGCTGGCCATGGATAGGACACACATTGAGAAAACCTGTTGATAGCATTACAAGACAGTCCTTGTTCTGGAATCCCCAGGGAAAGAGAGGGAAAGGTAGACCAAAAATCACAAGAAGAAGAGAACTACGAGTAGATACAGAAGTGAAAATGACGAGGACAAGATGTAAAGGACTTGAGCGAATGGCACGCACAGAAGGACTTGGCATGTGTTTGTTGAAGACCTATGCCCCATGTGGAGCTAAAGGTTATTGAGTGATTGAATACTGATTAATCCAACTACAGCTTTAAAGTAACAAAAGACCGAGCTAACAATAAATGATAGATCCTGGTGGCAATGCTACTCCTACGCTTAATCCATGCCTTACTGTCTAGTCGGAAGTGTGTTACACAATCGTACACAGACACTTCACTGTACGCCACCACGAGTCAATATGGTTTTAAACGAAAGTTAGCGATGTGATAAACGAGCGCAAAGGCCTTTTTGCTCCATCTTTTCCTACATTTTTCATATTGTATTTTCTCCGACATTTGCTCTTTCATCCCATATTTGCGACCCACATTTGCTATTTCATCGTTGTGATTACTCGCGACCGGTATCTAGAGAACCACATTTGTTCTTTCATCGGGGGAAATAAAAGTCCTTTGATTGAGTCCCCATGCCTGACATTATCGTTTGAAGCCCACATTGCATCGTGATAAATCTGGTGAAAACACATCTGGTCATCCTAATCAAACATCTGGGCATGCTGTAATTCTGTGACACCACATTGGACGCCCATATTGGCCAGGGGAAAACGTCTCATGCTGTAATGGTGTTATCTTAGGTCGGCCGCTGTTCAGACAAGCGTTGGGTTACCACATTTGACGCCCACCTTGGCCAGGTGAACAATAAACAATCAGAGGTCAAACTACACCCACGTTTGGACTGACAGGGGACAAGAGCGATCTTGTGAATGAGTGACCAGAGGGGCCATTAAGGATTGGTTGGTATGGGCGGAGCTGTACAAGAAACCCATATTGGACTGGCAGAAATATAATCTACTGCGTAGCTTGCAAGAGGAAGGAGTCCAGTTTTTTACATTGTGAGGAAGAGATTAATCCCAAAAACGCCTAGCCTAATACACGTGTTTATTCAGAGTGGATATAATTCAGTTCTGTGATGAATTGTGTTCTTAAAGGATTTTGCGAAGGGAAAAGAAAGTTAGTAGATCTTATACTTATTAATACATTTTCTTATTTTTGTTTATTTTAACCTCACAGCTAAAATGTGCGAAAGATAAAGTTTCAAATAATTCGTGGCATAACTGATTAATAAAATCAGAAGATTTTCCTAGAAGATGATAGGATGATAGGAGGTAATTAATAGTTCATATTTCACCTTTATCATCATCACAGTCTCCCATGCGCACACACTCTCATGCACAAGATATTTAACATCATTAGAATTGAACTCAGAGAGAGAGAGATGATTAATGAGCAGTAGTTTAAATGAAAGTCAACCAGTGATGTTAAATGTGAAAAACTTACGAAGACTTTTGTGTGTCTTCAGTTCATCAGAAGTCTGAGTCTACACGCAACGTGTCTGACGTCTAACCAGAAATAAGTTATCAAAAACGGACATTTGGCTAGCAGAATTCGCCCTAGGACATCTTTCATTCCTCAATTAAAAAGGAATATTGTCTCACCCACAAGTCAGAAGGTGGACGCAGCATTTTTCGTCACCATATACTGCTTGCTCACAAGTTCAATACAGAGTTATCACAAGTTTAATACATCGTTATCACAAGTTCAATACAGAGTCATCATAAATTCAAATCACTCGAAAGATCATTATTATCTGAAGTCAAGCAAAAGAGCTCAAAAGAGGAATCGCATATTTATAGCAAGGGCAACACCCTCTTAAGCGCATTCTATGAAGCAGACTATATATATATATATATACAGTATATATATATATATATATATATATATATGGAGCCGCGGTAGCATAGTGGTTAGTGCACTGGCTTCCTAGCGCAGTGGTCTATGGTTCGATCCCCAGATGAGGCGGAAAATAATTTTATAACGGCTCCTATCGACCCAGCCCCAAATATATATAATATACTTATAACATCTTATCCCCCTCTCTGTGTGCCGACGGTCAAGATAATATGGGATAACACCATATCCCCAATATGCACTCAATATATGTAATATATATAATTATATATATATATATATATATATATATATATATATATATATATATATATATATATATATATATATATATATATATGTTATGAATCACGACTACATATGCAAGGTTATGAGTCTACATATCACTAACATTTCGTGAAAATATCCAGTCTGGCCAGTACCCTCGGGAGATTAGACAACAGACATTTTGTTCATATGACAGCTATTAACTGTTGATCAACACTACAGAGATATACTCAAACAGTGAAGGAATATACATAGATATCTCGTCAGCGTTCTCCGTACGACAACAGTATTCATCAGAACGTCCTCAGCTTAGAGATACCCCACTCGACATAACGTATAACAACTTGGGACATTTAATGCATACATGTGAATCCTCATATCTAGGAGAAGCATTTAGAGACACATGGACTGTGTAGAGTACTCACCATTTTGGTAACACGTATCATATCACATCATCATTTCACTTTACACCAGTTCATTCTTAATTAACTATTACTTAATTAACTGCAATTTTATTATCTCATCTGTGTGTTTTTTGTGAATCGTCTTTCACCATCATCACGTTCTAACCATTACTAACCCTATATGTGTGGATATTTCATTAATAAACCCAACGATCGTTTGATCATTATCTAGTTTGTTAATGTATCACTCGTGCTGTCGGTGTTACATATTCACCTATAGGAACCTTTCTCTACTCAGATGAGGTTGGGGGCTTTTTCTTTACGGGATCTAAGGGCAGAAGCTAAGGTCGTGGGGAAACAGAACTCTTTCCATAATTAATTAGAAAACACTGTCTAGTGGAAAGCATTCGCATTCCTGTCTTCTTGTCCCTATCTCGAATAGGTCTTTTTTTCTTTCTTAACGAGCCAATTTCTAGAGACCTTATATCTAATATCTCATAGACTTTTCCTGGCAAAACTACTGTTGTAGTTGCCCCAGTACTCACCACGCGACAACTGTGGACTCGTCTTGGGATTAGTGAACCCGGACTTAGAAGGGTGATAAATCACATTTTCATCTCTGCTATACAGTTGCGATAATTGCAAAATTTGTTGGCATTTTGAGGGATTACCTTCTAGACTGACTCTTACTATAATTGTCTATTTCATAGGGGGGATAATTTATATCTCTAAAGCACGAGTGATACTTTTTAAATTGAGTATCAAACGGACAGAGTAAGCACTTTTTGAGAACAGAAGATACTGTAGGGAACTGATGTTTTAAAATCTTTTTCTGTAATTGCTGGGAAAATTTTTATCATAAATATTTAGCAAATTTTTCATAGAAAACTTCGAGATAATCTGTTATATAGTTTTTCAGAATACGCTGAGTGAGTGATTTTTAAGAACTATTTGAACTTGATTACTAATTTAAACCTAGCTGGTTTTAAAGAGATAATTACTTGTGCGAGTCTAAACAATTTGTTTGGAGGTCACTGCCAATTTTTCCCTTCGCGAACCAGTACTGCATATCATGGCAGATGCCGCAAAAATTAGAACATGTTTAATGGAGGCAGGGCGTGAATACGGGTTAAGTGGAAAAGATCTGATGAAATTTGTGAGTGAGGAGACTGATAAACTCCATGCAAGAGAGATGGAAGTGCAGAAACTTGCAATGGAGAAGGAGAAAGCAGCAGCAGAAGCAGCGGAGCGGAAAGCCGCAGCAGAAGCAGCGGAGCGAAAAGAAGCAGCAGAAGCAGCGGAGCGTAAAGAGAAAGCCGCAGCAGAGCATGCACTTAACATGAAGCAACTGGAAATCCAGGGACAGACCAATCAGATAGAGCTGGCAAAAAGTGCAGCGGCTTCCAACTTTGATGGAAGGTACTCACCCCGCTCAGATGGTGTGCCTACTTCGCAACCTGCACCACCCAATGCCATGAACTTTCCGCTGGAACCTTTTTCAGAAAGGAACGATACCATGGACGCCTTTTTAGACCGCTTCGAACGCTTTGCAACAGGGTTTGGACTTGAAGAACGGAAGTGGAACTTGAAACTTTCCCAGGGCCTAAGAGGAGCCGCCTACGAAGTTTTTAATAAACTTCCGGCCGGAGAGCAAGATGACTATCAGGCATTGAAAAAAAGCTCTCTTGGTGAGGTACGAGCTTCATTCAGAGGCTTACCGGAAAAAATTTCGAGGTTCTAGGAAGGAGGCCGGAGAGACTTTCTCACAGTTCGCAGCCCGTATTGAAGACTACCTAGTGAAGTGGTGTACACTGGGAAACATTACCGAGAACTATGACGGGTTGAAAGAGCTGATTGTGATAGAGCAACTAAAAGAGTCTATGTCGGTGGAAATGCGTAGATTTCTCACTGAAAACGGTGCTGACCGGTTAGAAAATATTCTTACACTGGCAGAGCGATTCCAAAATGCTCTCATGGAGTCTCAAGGAGCCAGAAAGAAGTTTTCGTATCAGGCGCCAAAGCAACCTGCTCGCTCCCAACCAGACCAACAAAGCAAAGGACCACACATCTCGCATAAACAACACGCAAAACAAGATAACTACAAAGAGCAAAACAAGAAAAATGCTGCGCCACACCAGAGACAGGGAGATAAATGGTGCAAGTACTGTCGCTTGAACAATCACAACACTAATGAGTGCAAGCGCAGACCTCCTCCCCAACATGCTGCCTGTCTGCAGACAAAATCGTCACCCCGGAAGGAGCAGAGGACCGAAAACGTTTCTCATCTTCCTGTCATCGAATCAGTCCTCATAAACGGACAATCTGTGGAGTGCCTTTATGACACAGGACTTGCTTTCGATGCGGTGGTCAGGGCATCTCTTGTCACCCCTGACCAGATAACAGAAGAGAGTGTCGACATCCAAGGTCCGACGAAGGATGTTGCACCCATGACACTGCCAATTGCACTTATCAGAGTGGAATCTCGTTATGTGACAGGAGAGATTCGTGCAGCTATAATGGAAGAACCAATCTACTCTTTAATCTTGGGATGTAGATATGTGTTCCTTGGAGAACCTACTCAACCACTAGTCATAGCGGCCGTACAGACTAGAGGACAGTCAAAAAAAGACGCAGAGCAGGAACCTCCTACCAATATCCTCCCCGAGGAATTGAAGAGGGCCCAAATGGAAGATTCCTCACTGGCGCCCTGTTTTAAAAAATTACCTAGGACACACAACCCACCTACCAAAGGAGACTTCTTTATGAAAAATGGATTGATGTATCGCCGAGCTGGAAATGATGGACAGGAACACAACCAATTAGTAGTTCCTGCAACCTATAGGAACCAAGTGCTTGAGATGGGCCACTCTATCCCATTTAGTGGACACATGGGAATGAGCGCCACGACTCAAAGGATCGCCTGCCACTATTATTGGCCAGGGATCACCGGCGACATTGAACGTTTCGTCAAGTCTTGTCCTCAGTGCCAGAAAGTTGCACTAAAACACTGGACGGCACCCGCGACCCTTGGGGAGATGCCAATCTTGGGCACCCCATTTGAAAGAGTGGCCGTGGATATAATTGGAACTCTGCTGAGAACTAAGAAGAGGAACTCCCATATCCTTACCTTAGTGGACACCTGTTCCATGTGGCGCGAAGCCATAGCCATGCCAGCATGCGACTCAGTGCATGTAGCTGACGCTTTACTGAATATCTTTACTAGATTGGGCTTCCCGCATGAAATTCTCACAGACAACGGGTCACAATTTAGAGGCAAGTTGACAGAGGAGGTGCTTAGAATATTCAAGACTAGGCATATCCATACTTCGCCCTATCACCCCCCAAAGTAACGGGCAAGTAGAGCGGTTTAACGGGACGCTCACATCTATTCTTCGGAAGTTGGCACAGGAGATGCCAGAAACTTGGGATCAGTATCTTCCTGCCGCATTATTTGCTTATAGGGAAGTACCGCATGCGTCAACTGGAGTTCCTCCGGCCACATTACTCTTCGGAAGACCTATTAAATGTCCATTAGAAGCATTACTAAGAACATGGACAGATGCCAAGGCAGACGACACTGTCACATCAGCCTTCCAGTACGTCACAGACTTGAAACAACGCCTGAAGACTGGCTGGGAATTAGCCACAGCGAAAGTACGGGAGGCTAGGCGGAAACATGCCAAATATTACAATCGCAATGCGAAGGACCGAGAACTAGCAGTAGGAGAGAAGGTGCTACTTCTTCTGCCAAGTAGCAGTAATAAATTGCAGATTTGCTGGAGGGGACCCTACCAAGTGGCGGAAAAGATTTCTCGCACCAACTATAAAATCGCCGTGAACGGAAAGCAGAAAATTTATCACTTAAATCTGCTTAAGAAGTTTTACGAGCAAGCCCCTGCCGAACCAGCGCACCTCATGACTATGGCCATTGCTATGCAAATGGAAGAAGAGCCATTATCATCCGCAGAGTACCCGGTGATACAGGAGGAATCACATTTAGATGTGAAAATAAACTCCACCTTAACGGAAGCCCAGCAAGAAAAAGTAAGGAGATTGTCCGGGCCGGACAAACCTGATAGAGTTTGACATGGAAGTCACGGATCCTACGCCCGTCCGAATGAGAACCTATCCGATTCCGTATGCCAAGGCGACGGCATTAAAGCAAGAAATTGATTACTTACTTAAGGAAGGCATAATTTCGAAGTCGGAGTCCCCTTACAGTGCGGGAGTGGTGCTGTTACGCAAACCCAGTGGAGAACACTGCCTGTGCATCGACTACCGATAGCTGAATGCGTTAACACAGTTCCAGCCAGAACCGTTACCGGACCAGAACCAGCTATTTACTAAGCTGAGCAGGGCTCGCTATTTTTCAAAGATCGACCTCAGTAAAGGGTACTATCAAATACCGGTAAAAGCTGAGGTGAGGAACCTGTTAGCCTTCAGTACTCCAGATGGACACTTCGAGTTTAATGTGATGCCATTTGGACTGAACAATGCTCCTAGTGTCTTCACAAGGATGATGCGATAGTTATTGGATCCTTTGAACCATCCCGCCATCAGCAATTTTATGGATGATATCCTAGTAGCTACTGAATCGTTTGAAGAACATATATCAGCGCTATCCTTGCTGTTTAACAGACTCAGAGAAGCGGGACTAACCGCCCGCCCAACCAAATGTCAAATTGGGTGTGAACAGCTAGAGTTCCTAGGACATACTATATCCCATGGGACCATGTTCCCCAAGACTCAAAACGTTGAGAAGCTGAGAAATGCACCGAGACCGTCCACAAAAACGGATGTCCGGTCATTTGTATCTCTCTGTGGATTCTACCAGAGATATATCAAGGATTTTAATAGCCTCTGTGCGCCGCTTACATCGCTAACCAAGAAAGGAAACCCAGATAAAGTGACATGGTCAGCAGAATGTGAACATGCATATGCACTCTTAAAAGAGAAACTCACCACAAAACCTATTTTACGGCTTCCGGATTTAACTAGAAAATTCATCTTGCGAACAGATGCCAGTAACATTAGAATCGGGGCTACATTACTACAGGCAGATGACAGAAGCCCACCAAATCTATTTCCGGTCGCATATGCGAGTCGGAAGTTAAACCGAGCAGAACAAAACTATTCCACAATCGAAAAGGAATGTTTGTCCCTCGTCTGGGGAATACAAAAATTTCAAGCATACCTGTACGGAAGGAAATTTGCAATCCAGAGTGATCACCAACCTCTGACCTTCCTCGCCAATTCAAAGAATTTGAATGCTAGACTGATGAGATGGTCGCTTGTTCTACAACCTTACACGTTCCAAGTGGACTATATCCAAGGAAAACATAACGTAGGAGCGGATTTTTTAAGCCGTCATCCTATGAGGCAGGACGGAGAGCACAGACAAGTAGAGGAAAGGGTTGAAACCGGAGAGAAAAACGAAGATGAGGAAAAGGATTAAGGAATCCCGAGCAAGAAGGCTAAGCTCTCCTGAGTACGATTGACATCACACTTGAGGAGGGGCTATTGTTATAAACGAGCGCAAAGGCCTTTTTGCTCTATCTTTTCCTACATTTTTCATATTGTATTTTCTCCGACATTTGCTCTTTCATCCCATATTTGCGACCCACATTTGCTATTTCATCGTTGTGATTACTCGCGACCGGTATCTAGAGAACCACATTTGTTCTTTCATCGGGGGAAATAAAAGTCCTTTGATTGAGTCCCCATGCCTGACATTATCGTTTGAAGCCCACATTGCATCGTGATAAATCTGGTGAAAACACATCTGGTCATCCTAATCAAACATCTGGGCATGCTGTAATTTCTGTGACACCACATTGGACGCCCATATTGGCCAGGGGAAAACGTCTCATGCTGTAATGGTGTTATCTTAGGTCGGCCGCTGTTCAGACAAGCGTTGGGTTACCACATTTGACGCCCACCTTGGCCAGGTGAACAATAAACAATCAGAGGTCAAACTACACCCACGTTTGGACTGACAGGGGACAAGAGCGATCCTGTGAATGAGTGACCAGAGGGGCCATTAAGGATTGGTTGGTATGGGCGGAGCTGTACAAGAAACCCATATTGGACTGGCAGAAATATAATCTACTGCGTAGCTTGCAAGAGGAAGGAGTCCAGTTTTTTACATTGGGAGCAAGAGATTAATCCCAAAAACGCCTAGCCTAATACACGTGTTTATTCAGAGTGGATATAATTCAGTTCTGTGATGAATTGTGTTCTTAAAGGATTTTGCGAAGGGAAAAGAAGGTTAGTAGATCTTATACTTATTAATACATTTTCTTATTTTTGTTTATTTTAACCTCACAGCTAAAATGTGCGAAAGATAAAGTTTCAAATAATTCGTGGCATAACTGATTAATAAAATCAGAAGATTTTCCTAGAAGATGATAGGATGATAGGAGGTAATTAATAGTTCATATTTCACTTTTATCATCATCACAGTCTCCCATGCGCACACACTCTCATGCACAAGATATTTAACATCATTAGAATTGAACTCAGAGAGAGAGATGATTAATGAGCAGTAGTTTAAATGAAAGTCAACCAGTGATGTTAAATGTGAAAAACTTACGAAGACTTTTGTGTGTCTTCAGTTCATCAGAAGTCTGAGTCTACACGCAACGTGTCTGACGTCTAACCAGAAATAAGTTATCAAAAACGGACATTTGGCTAGCAGAATTCGCCCTAGGACATCTTTCATTCCTCAATTAAAAAGGAATATTGTCTCACCCACAAGTCAGAAGGTGGACGCAGCATTTTTCGTCACCATATACTGCTTGCTCACAAGTTCAATACAGAGTTATCACAAGTTTAATACATCGTTATCACAAGTTCAATACAGAGTCATCATAAATTCAATTCACTCGAAAGATCATTATTATCTGAAGTCAAGCAAAAGAGCTCAAAAGAGGAATCGCATATTTATAGCAAGGGCAACACCCTCTTAAGCGCATTCTATGAAGCAGACTATATATATATATATATATATATATATATATATATATATATATATATATATATATATATATATATATATATATATATATATATATATATATATATATATATATATATATGTTATGAATCACGACTACATATGCAAGGTTATGAGTCTACATATCACTAACATTTCGTGAAAATATCCAGTCTGGCCAGTACCCTCGGGAGATTAGACAACATACCTTTTGTTCATACGACAGCTATTAACTGTTGATCAACACTACAGAGATATACTCAAACAGTGAAGGAATATACATAGATATCTCGTCAGCGTTCTCCGTACGGCAACAGTATTCATCAGAACGTCCTCAGCTTAGAGATACCCCACTCGACATAACGCATAACAACTTGGGACATTTTATGCATACATGTGAATCCTCATATCTAGGAGAAGCATTTAGAGACACATGGACTGTGTAGAGTACTCACCATTTTGGTAACACGTATCATATCACATCATCATTTCACTTTACACCAGTTCATTCTTAATTAACTATTACTTAATTAACTGCAATTTTATTATCTCATCTGTGTGTTTTTTATGAATCGTCTTTCACCATCATCACGTTCTAACCATTACTAACCCTATATGTGTGGATATTTCATTAATAAACCCAACGATCGTTTGATCATTATCTAGTTTGTTAATGTATCACTCGTGCTGTCGGTGTTACATATTCACCTATAGGAACCTTTCTCTACTCAGATGAGGTTGGGGGCTTTTTCTTTACGGGATCTAAGGGCAGAAGCTAAGGTCGTGGGGAAACAGAACTCTTTCCATAATTAATTAGAAAACACTGTCTAGTGGAAAGCATTCGCATTCCTGTCTTCTTGTCCCTATCTCGAATAGGTCTTTTTTTCTTTCTTAACGAGCCAATTTCTAGAGACCTTATATCTAATATCTCATAGACTATTCCTGGCAAAACTACTGTTGTAGTTGCCCCAGTACTCACCATGCGACAAGCGATCAAAACAATTATTAAGGGATTGTCAATTAGGCCAAGACATGACAAGAAACCTTGAACTATTAAGCGAAAACAACAATTACTGTAAGAGGGTACAAAAAGGAAAGTAAAGACCACTGAAGAAATTAAAGGATCGAACAGGAAAATATAACGAAGTATATATACAGTAGAACTCCATTTATCCGAACCCCAATTATCCGAACATCCAATTATCCGAACACTTTTTCGAGAAAAAAAAAAATCAGGCGCCACCAGTCATGTTAGACTTTATTTTTGAATCTTTTGATGCTGCAAGCTTCAAATGTGTGCGAACAATTTGTAGAGGATGGAATGGGCTAATGGTCAGTCGCTTACGTACAGGAAGTCAGTCAGATCATAAACTCAGTTAATATCTGGTTTACCAATCTAGTGTACGTATGCGTTCTAGGCAGAACACTGGCTAAACAGACAGTTCAACTTAAAATAATTGTGTCTGCTACTACAGCAGAATAATTTTGGTGTGCAAGTATTTCTCTGTGCGATATGGAATCTTCCAGAAGGCCTAAAGCATATAAAAGGAACCGCAATGTTTTGTCAATTGAAACGAAAACAGAAATTATCAAGTGACTAGGAAAAGGTGAAACTGTGTCTTCACTTGCGAGGATTTCCAATGTTGGGAAAGCTACCGTCTCTGACATCAAAAGTAACCAGGATAACATTCTGACTTTTGCATCGATATTCGATAGTCAAAATGGGTCGAAGAAACGTAAACCATGAGACATGCGAAAGATTTGAAATTGGAAGAGGCTTTGTATATATGGTTTGTGCAAAGAAGAAGCAAAGGGGAAACTATCTCTGGTTCTCTATTGTGTGAAAAGGCACTTCAGTTCAACAATCAACTTGACTGTCCTCCTGACTTTAAGGCTAGCCAGGGATGGTTAAGAAACTTTAAATCTCGTCATGGCATACGAGAATTGGAGATGCAACTGCCGCTGAAAATTTTAAAGAAACATTCTTGGCTTTTTTGGAAGAAGAAGATTATTCACTCGATGTGTATAATGCCGATGAGACTGGCTTATGCTGGAAATCATTGCCTCAAAAATCACTTGCATCTCAGCGCGAAGCAGCTTCCCCTGTGTTAAAAAAGTGCAAAGAGAGAGTAACAATTTTGGTAGCCGCGAATGCCAGTGGAAGTCATCGTTTACCGGTGCTAATGATCGGTAAAGCCAAAAAACCACGTTGTTTAAAGAATGTGACATGTCTCCCATTGTGCTACAAAGCACAGAAGAGTGCTTGGATGAATAGTGAAATATTTCTTGATTGGTATACAAATCAGTTCATCCCAAATGTGAAGAGGTTGAGAGAACAAGAAAAGAAAACTGGAAAAGTAATTCTTCTACTGGACAATGCACCATCTCATCCAGAGACGGATACATTGAATGCAGTTGATGCAAATTTTAAAGTAATTTTTCTGCCTCCCAATGTAACAGCACTGATTCAACCAATGGATCAGGGTGTTATAGCAAAGCTTAAAACAATGTACAAGAAGGAAGTCATGCGTCGTTTATTGTTGGCTGAAGATGAAGAAAGTGTGGTGGCGTTTTCCAAAAAGCTTAATCTCAAAGACTGCTGATATATGTTAGCTGATGCTTGGACCACCCTGTCACAAGATAATCTCAACAAGGCTTGGAATAGATTGCTTGGGAAAAAAGGAGGAAATGAAACTACTGAAGTGGACACAAATGATGATTGTATAAATGAAGTTGTGGAACTGTTTCAAGCAATGCCCGGATTTTCGGCCTGTGACAAAGATGATGCACACATGTGGCTAGAAGATGATAATGATTCTGGTTTTCAGTTTTTGAATGATGAAGAAATTTTGTCTTTTGTGCAAGAAGAAAACCAAATACATGTAGTGACCGATGATGAAGACTCCTCAGAAGTACATGATGTACTTGTAGATTATGAAGAAAACCCAAAGCGTCGACCAAGTCCTGAAGAGGCCTTTATAGCTGATAAGGGTGGATTTGTGCTGAAGTGGTAACTTGCCACCCTTATCGACACCTGGTGTTAAAGTGTAAGATGTAGGTGTCTTCTCTGATTTAGGATGTTGCTGTGTATGTGGTAGTGGAACAGTTCACAGGGTTATCACACAGGCAACATGACGTGTAGAGTCATAGAAAGGGTAACTTCGTTGTATAAGTTTCTTTCATTTATTGCACGCCACAAAACAGTCATGATACTTATGACATCAACATGGTTAACGAGTTCAGCAAGATGATATGGCACATTGAAAACAATTTCTGTAGTCAGCAATGATAGCTGTTGTATATATGCGTCATAAGACATCACAGTTCAATAGATTCAGAAATTCATCAATCATCGAGTGCTAGTTCGTGAAGCTGTATAAATAATAATAATTTCTATAACTTCTGCAACAGTGTCAGCTACAGATCTTCAATGTTCATAAACAATAATAAATGCTCCCATTCTGATGCTAGCAGATCAGTTGTATACAATAAGTCCGTTCACTGTCTGCACGTGAATAGCATACATGGGCTACAGGTCAGCTCGACCTTTATAATGTTCCTAAGTCTAACCATCTGACTTGGACGTGATCTCTGATATAACGAATCCTGGAACACAGACAACAGTCTTGTTGGTCTAGAGCGACCCATATATATTTAACTAGTTCAGGTATACAGATACTGGTGACTTAATCCTAGTCAAAGTACCTCTCCATTTTGCATCACACAGGCGAGCAAATAGGCGACAAAATGACGAACCTCTAGATGATAGCATAAAGTTCGATACAAGAGGAATTACCTTATTTCGGAAAATCAACCATGAACATATGCCTCCAGGCAGGCTGCATAATACTGGGAAATAGTCTAGTTAGCTAACTAACTCACTAAGACACTGTATTTCCCTCAGAGAATCACAAGACGCAGTTGCGTCTGCTCGCTTCTTAAACCATTTCTAAACTGCCCAACTGGGCGGAACACACAGAACGAACTCCCGGTTTTTGACATGCGCAGAACGACAATCTCTGAGTTGCCGTTCACAATAAGACGATTCGAAGAACATTCGAGATAAAAGTCTTACACAGTCGCGCCTTTTATGGTCATGAAAAGAAGCGTTAAGAAAGGTTTCAGACATCTACCATAGTTGACTGGTACTACCAAATAAGGAGATGTGGTCACGCTTCGTTCAAGAAATTATAGACCGAACGTGTCTCTATACAAGAGAAGGCAACTCCTAAAAAATTGTAGTTTCGATAACTCGGATTATGTCCCTTTGACCATAGAAAACATAATACACACTTCAGTCAAAAAAATGATCATACATATGAAAAAATGTTTATACAAACGAAAAATAATAATGATCCGTGCGTAACACCGCACCCTCCCTGGGTTAAAACACAGGAAACATTGACGTTTTTTTTTTAGAAAATCCTGGAGCCGGAAAAGGGTTCTAGGCTCCTTAACGCACGTATGATGCTGTGGATAGTTACCTAAAAATTTCAATTTATTGCACGCATATCACAAAAAGTATACGCTGAAGGTGCCACCAACACACGCCACAATGATGGCAACAACATAATGACATCAAAATGGTTATACGAGTTCAGCAAGATGATATGCCAATTAAAAAACATTATTTCTGTAGTCAGCAATGATAGTGTTGTAAATATAGCGGTCAAAAGAATATACAGTTCAATAGATTCAGAAATTCATCAATCATCGAGTGCTAGTTCGTGAAGCTGTATAAATAATAATAATTTCTATAACTTCTGCAACAGTGTCAGCTACAGATCTTCAATGTTCATAAACAATAATAAATGCTCCCATTCTGATGCTAGCAGATCAGTTGTATACAATAAGTCCGTTCACTGTCTGCACGTGAATAGCATACATGGGCTACAGGTCAGCTCGACCTTTATATGTTTCCTAATAACACTGATCTTAAGACAACTGGTAAATTTCTTAATACGAATCCTGGAACACATAACAAATGTCGAGTGTTGGTCTAGAGCGACCCATATATATTTAACTAGTTCAGGTATACAGATACTGGTGACTTAATCCTAGTCAAAGTACCTCTCCATTTTCATCACACAGGCGAGCAAATAGGCGACAAAATGACGAACCTCTAGATGATAGCATAAAGTTCGATACAAGAGGAATTACCTTATTTCGGAAAATCAACCATGAACATATGCCTCCAGGCAGGCTGCATAATACTGGGAAATAGTCTAGTTAGCTAACTAACTCACTAAGACACTGTATTTCCCTCAGAGAATCACAAGACGCAGTTGCGTCTGCTCGCTTCTTAAACCATTTCTAAACTGCCCCAACTGGGCGGAACACACAGAACGAACTCCCGGTTTTTGACATGCGCAGAACGACAATCTCTGAGTTGCCGTTCACAATAAGACGATTCGAAGAACATTCGAGATAAAAGTCTTACACAGTCGCGCCTTTTATGGTCATGAAAAGAAGCGTTAAGAAAGGTTTCAGACATCTACCATAGTTGACTGGTACTACCAAATAAGGAGATGTGGTCACGCTTCGTTCAAGAAATTATAGACCGAACGTGTCTCTATACAAGAGAAGGCAACTCCTAAAAAATTGTAGTTTCGATAACTCGGATTATGTCCCTTTGACCATAGAAAACATAATACACACTTCAGTCAAAAAATGATCATACATATCAAAAAATGTTTATACAAACGAAAAATAATAATGATCCGTGCGTAACAATAGCACTAGAAACAGCGATGGCTTGGTACGAGCAAGAAGATGACAGCTGTCCTATACAGCTTCTGCTGTTGAAGAGAATGCGGGACTTAGCAGCCAAAAGGAGACTATCCAGTTTGGTGCAAAAGAGAATTCCTCATTAATTTAAATAGTGGGTTACATCTGTGCAAGTACATGTATACGTAAGTTGCGCCTGGTTTTGAATCGTTTGTAATGTTATTTTGAAAACATTTATCTTTCTTAAAAAAAAATAATTAATACAAGTAGTACATGCACTGCAAAATGTAATGAAAGATTTTGGTGATACAGTGATCTAATACAGTGTGGGTATTATTATTACAGTACAAGTAAATATGTTTTATAGTGTAATTTCCTTGTGATGGTTAATTATTT
The DNA here is from genome assembly GCA_024509875.1 of Oreohelix idahoensis. NCBI lineage: Eukaryota > Metazoa > Mollusca > Gastropoda > Stylommatophora > Oreohelicidae > Oreohelix > Oreohelix idahoensis. Next base: position 114,822 of record JAMPIV010004967.1, read on the forward strand.
TTAGAAATATGTGTACATGTACTCGATACATTATGTAATCCAATTATCCGAACATTTGATTATCCGAACGATGCTCGGTCCCATGGGGTTCGGATAAATGGAGTTCTACTGTATATACTGTTCAAAAAAAGAAACGCATAGCTACTGAAGGCACACACATAGCATAATTTTGACATTAAATAACTTTTTTAATTTAATGGGTTAATTGTTCAAATTGCACACAAGAATACCTTAGGGTTCAACCAATCTATTGACAGTTGTTTTGCATCTGGGTCACGAGAGTTTTTTGGCGTACGGGCTTTCCCGTTAGTATTTTGTGTGGTCTCTTCTTGCATCGATCAGCGACTGGCATCTCCTGGGCATGGATGCGATCAGACGTATGATATGGGCCTGTGGGATGGCTGCCCACTCTTCCTGGAGTGCTTGGAAAAGATCACGACGATTGGCTGGAGCAACGTCTCGGCGACAAACAGGTCTATGCAGCTCATCCCACAGGTGCTCAATCGGATTCATGTCTGGAGACAGAGATGACCAGGGAAGGGTGAGAATGTTGTTGGCAGTCAGGAACTGCGTGGTCAACCGTGCACACTGGGGTCTGGCGTTGTCCTGTTGAAACACAGACCTTTGGGCAGCCAAAAGTGGAAGGACATGGGGTCGAAGAATTTCATTGACGTATCGTTGCGCATTCAAGCTTCCTTCAATGTGCACCAATTGACTCCTTCCGTTGTAACTGATCATTCCCCACACTATTGCACCTCCTCCACCGTGCGGCGGAGCTTTATCAACGCAATTCTGGGCAAAACGTTCATTTCGCCTACGGTAGACCTTACGCAGTCTATCATGACGCTGTAACAAAAAGAAAGATTCGTCACTAAACCAGACACGTCTCCATTGATTGTCAGCTGCCCAGGGACGATGCTGGTTGGCCCAAAGAAGTCGATTTTGGCGATGGCGGCGCATAAGGACAGGTCCTCGGTGAGGTCGTTGTGCCCAAAGTCCAGCGTCATGCAATCGATTCCGGACAGTTTGATCAGACACATGACGTCCTGCAGGCAATGACTGGGCAGTTGAGGAAGCTGTTGTAAACCTGTCTCTGAGGTGACGAAGCCGAATAAAGCGATCCTCCGCTGCTGTTGTCACTCTGGGTCGTCCACTGCGATGCCGGTCTTCAACTGAGCCAGTGGTTTAGAACCGGTGCCAAAGTCGACTGATGGTACTCTGATGCACGTTTAGATGCCTGGCACCCTGACTTTGACTTTCGCCTGCATGCAGTCGGCCAATAGCAATGTTCCTTAAATTTATCGATAGAGACGCCATAAATGTCTGCTTGAAAATGAACTGATTTTGTGTGTGTGTAGCGTTATCCTTTTATAGGGTTTCATTTGCGTAGTCAGTGAATAGTGTTCACACCAAATTGTGTTGCTTTCACGTGCGCGCAACATGAGCTGTGGTCAAAAATTGCGCCATAAACACTATTGACCACTGCGTTGTAACGATTACAAAAACGAACGCAATTCAGGTCAACACGTGCATTTGACACTGTAAAGAACATTTGAGGCCGGTTTTTATATACCCTAGCACCAAATTTTACTTACAAACTCATAAAAACGCGCCCTCGGATAGCTATGCGTTTCTTTTTTTTTGACAGTCTGTATATATATATATATAGCACAATGGGCTAATCACATGTTTGCCAGTCTCTTTGATTACATGTCCTGCCCAGGGCCTTGTGCTCCTTGGGTCCCCTCTACACCTTGTTTCACGAGGTAGAAGAGGTTACGATTATGAGATGAGATGAGATGAGATATATATATATATATATATATATATATATAAACTGTGTTCTTCCGCGCTTCATAAACACTTTCATTCGACTCACTGGGTGTTACCTCTGGGTTTCTCTCGTCTGGCTTTGATAATAATGGTCGGGCTTATAAGAAATGGCCGACGTACTGGTATAACGCGAATTTAATGTGGGCCGTTTGCTTTTGGTATTGGTGAGTACAATGAGGTTTGGTAACAATGTTTACAGGGTCAAGACAGTACGACTAACTGACGATATATAGATGCTGGACTCGTTGGAAGAGTGAGTACGAAACATATTTATTTGACGATACTTTGACATCAGGAGTTCAGACATTGTATACGTTGACATCAGCAATTTCATGGCAAAAGTGTTCATAGTAAATGACCATAACTACGAGTGTTGACTGACCATAATAACCACTACCATGTCAAGGTTAGCGGAAGCTCTACGGCAATGAAGTTGTAGGATGCATGGATTTACCATAATAACCATGTTAAATGCATTGCGCAGAAATATATTTAATGACGATCCGATAACATCTCCTAGCGTTGTATTGAACGCACTAGCAACCGACTCCATTGGCCTGTTGAAGCTCTGCAATAAACGGTACTGAAGGAATATATATCTGAGGCTGGATACTACAATAAGCTGATTCTGGCTGAATATTAACAATACATTATTCTTGGCATGTCAGGCACAAGAAAAGTAACGTCATCTTGCAGATGATTATAATTATTTCATGGCGTGTCCCCCATAGATTTTGGCAAGACCGTGGGACAAATAACGTCTGTTCACGACGAAGGATCTAAAGATCTGCCTCAAGCATCATGGTTGAATGGCAAAAGCTCGCCGCGACAAACGCGTCATACCGTTCAAACATCGTGCGTGGTGGCACGCAAATAATAATACATGCAATGAACTTTGATGCACTCAAAAGTGCGTCTTTAAAAGACTAGACTCACATGTGAGGATCTCAAACATTTAACTCCACCGCGAATATAACTTAACACTGGGGTTATACGTAGCGCTCTGGAGGGTAAAATATTCTGAGAGAGAAGGAAATGGTGGACGGAAGTGGAGGAGGACGCTTGATACTCATATTCGGGACCCAATACTAAAAAAGGCATTTGTTTTCCTCTTGGTTTGTGGGTGAAGTTGCCAGCAGTCGTCGCTAGACAACAACACCAGATGGGCCTTACAGACGCATGACAACCTATTTGATTACCTCATATGTGTTGCATGAGCACAGCTGTTTGCGAGCGATCTTTTAGTTTTCTCTGACTGCACTATTTATAGCCATCGTGACAGAGGCGGTGTTTACTTTTGGAAGGGCTTAATTAATGCTTTTAGGCTACTTTATTATTATAAATACCGGCTTTAATTTTGCATAAAGCTAGACCAGAAATGTTAGAGTCAATTTTAGAACAAGAACAAACATTTTATCACAATTAGAACAGAAGATATAATAGTCTGAAATAGTGTAAAATTTACGCTTTTTTAATATTTTGTTATGGTTTGTTTCTAATGCAATTTACACCTAAACGATCACAATCAACATGCATAACAAATTACAGAAATCAAAAGTAGAAAACCTGCAGAAAACGAATATCATAGTTTTGTTTTGGTTTCATGCGTCAAACATTAATTATTGAAACATTAAATTGCAAGTCCACATTTATTACCTTAAAATAACACATTCAATTGTCCCCAAAACATGAGAGCTTACAATTATCTCAATCATACATCACGATGGTCATGTAAAAATGAGTATGGTCATGAGTAAAACGAAATGTTCAATTTAATAAATAAATACGTGTATTTAATAAATACACCTATTAAATGATTTCCACACTCTGTTAATTCTGTCACTCTCATGCAACAACTGTCATAATTTGCTCTAGCCCCAAAATTTCACTCAATTATCATTCACACTTCCTTTTGTTTAATAGGAGAAATCTGTACTTTCACAGATGGAGAAATTTGTAACAAATGAGTTTCCATTATAAATTTTAATTGTGAATTTATATTTTTAATACCGCTGGCGCGTCTTTCAATTTTGGAAATAGTGGAATGTACAAATTCTCCTCTCATGTACCAGCTGCAGGTCTAGTGAGTCAGTTGATGGTCCAACAAAATGTTTCCTAACAGTGTGGAGAAATTGAGATCGCTTACGTTTTGTTGGCGTTCTGGTGACTGATGTTTCTCTTCTATGTTTAATTAGTTTTTGTAGTACAATAGGCTGTCCTCTGGATTTGCATTTTATGATATTATTTTTTGCTGTTTCTAGTTTTTTTCTAACAATGGATGTCAATAGGGTTTCTCCCTGTTGTGTTAGGGGTTGTGAAGGGGGCTTAGGAAGTAACTGTTGTACTGTGATGTCGCTTTTGAAGACAGGCGAGGTGGATGTACTTGTCGTATGTATAACTGACTTGGTAGGTGTAGATGTGGCAACAAAAACTGGCATGCTAGGGTGAGTAGTGTTATCCACCTCCAAATGAATAATGGTATCGCCATTAATGTGAGCTGACACATCAACCTCCAGCTGAACAATATCATCACTAGTGTGGGCAGGCACATCAACCTCCTGCTGTACAGAGCTATCCTGACTACAGCTAACTGACTGACGACAGCTAACTGACTGACTAAAACTAACTGACTGACTACAACTAGGTGACTGATTTCAACTAACTGACTGACTATAGCTAACTGACTGACTAGACATGGAGGGGTCAGAAAGAACATCACAGGGGATAGAGCAGCTTTTTGTTTTTAAAACACCAAAAGATGTCTTTGCAAAATAATTGCACAGTTGACATTCACTTATAGTTAAATTATGGTCATAGTCTTTCCAGATGTGCTGACTGTTTTCCGATAGTAACTTGGCTGTTTCAAGACACTTCTCATTATGCCTCCTTTTTGCGTTTTGTATTGGTAAGTAACACTTCCTACAAAATATAGTCGAATGCTCTGTCGGTTTATCATCTGATACGTTAATTCCAAACACAAAGAACAGATCACTAACGTAATTCGAACAGTTCAGTGCATTCCGTTTTAAACTTTTTGCTTAGGAAGTTAATGCTCTCTTGTCACAGGCTCTGCACAGTGCACTGGCACAATTCATATGATGCAACAAAGTATGTTCCATTTCGTTGTTATGTAGTATAGTTTACTTGTGTATGTATAAAGATAATGGAATATTTGGGAGTATCACGTCTAACACAACGCTGTAGAATGCTTTATCTGTGAATGAAAGAAGATATACAAACAGTTACTTAGAACTCTTTGGCAGCCGTCTTGTGCACAGGATTGTCTACCAAAGAACACTAATAGAACAGTCCTTATCTCACACACAATAAAAAAAAAGACATTCATATTATAAATACAAGATTAACAAGACTTGAAAGATAGATCAAAGTATGTGGAAGTAATCTATCTATAGCTTTACATGTTTTCTGACGCTTATATACGTAGCTAAATATCATTATAAATGAATGAAAATGCAAAAACAGATGGTGCTTTACAAAAAGTTATTTTTTTACAACCTTATTTAAGATTTGCGAGTATCAGGAATGCGTTTACAGTGATTTAAACGTTATAAAATCTGGTGACAATATGCTTGTTCTTGTAATGCCAAACTCACAAAACTGACTACCACACATTCTCAAGAGATGAAAAAAAAAAAAAAAAAAACAAGTATGTGGAAATAATCTTTAGCTTCCCTTCAAGAAGTCTATATAATTATAAATTCATATGAATGGGCCGATTTTTAGATATTACATTAATAAATAGATTACTTCTGTTATGAATTTCCTCAAATGATGACGCTGTTTTCAAAAGTCTGTAACTCCGTCAAATATAATTTCAAACAAATAAAAAAAATGCAATCAAAAATAGAACACAGAACAAAGTTATAGTACACAAAAGAATTTTAGCGCTGTATTTATCCAGAACGAGTGTGTAATGATTTATATTTTACTGATTTTACACACACATCAGCTGATTTTCCCCGCCAAAGACTTCTTTAGTCTTTTACGGTGCACATGAAAATTTTATACCCGGTGTCAGAATTCCGGTCACCGAAACTAAAAGAGCGCTCTGGTATAGGGCACAAACAGCCGTGTGAGACGTGTAACAGCCACCAAACGTATCTATTGAAGAGAAGTACAGCACAAAGCACCTGTGGGAACCAACAGAGGCTGAAGCTAACACCAGCTGACTCCACACTGGAAGTTACGTAAAGTGAAATCAATGAACATTTCATAAGTTTTCCACCACTACATAAATCATCCGAGGATGATAAATATCATCGTTTCATTATTCTAAACCAAGTTATTTATTTTAAAACTTTTAAAACTCTATTTGATTATTAAACCTGTTTATCTGTAACTTTAGAGCTGTTTTTTAATTAATAACTGTTGAACAACTTGTATGTCTGCACCCGTATGGTGTTAAATATATAAACATATACAGCATTAACATTAATAGGTGCCGAATCACTTTAAAAAACCACGAATCAACTTTTCCTCACACAAGGGGCGGGAGAATAGAAGTTCACGACAGCTTAGATAATTTCAGTTGCTATGCTTGCTCTTCTTTAACATTCTTTGGGGTCTTCTTAAAAAGAAGCATCATTCATCTATTTATATCTATGCCAAGAGTAATCTCGAACGAAGGTTGATACGTTTGAATTAGTCACCATTATGCTCGAAATATGGCCATTGTTGAACCATTATTGAGGAGGAAGGGAGACGATTCACGCCACAACTGAGGACATGCCAGGAATATCAGTTGTAGACATACTATAACTAATTTCAGGTACACTAATGATACAGTCTTAATAGCAAAAAGGGAAAAAGAGTAGCAGGAAATGATTGATACAATAGTAACGGAAAGTGAACATAAAGGCCTTAGTCTTGAAAGCAAAAAGACAGAAATAATGGTCATCTCGATTTCTCTGGAATGCACTATCAATGTAAATGGAACAGTTTTAAAACAAGTCAATAGATTCAAATACATGTGCACGTTAATAACATCGGATGGAAGAGGCATCTCAGAAGTGAAAGGTAGAATAGCACAGGCAAAACCAGCATGAAACATGTTTTGTGCAACAACTCTTTGTCAATGGAGCTAAAAATAATAGTGTTTCAGTTTTATGTAGAACTCATTCTGACATACGTAAGTGAGTCATTGACAATTAGTAAAATAGTAGGAAATGCACTAGAGGTCACAGAGATGACGTTTTACAGAAGAATATACCACGGACAGCTAAAATGAGTAATGAGAATATCCTGTAAGAGACCAGCAGCACCAACGGGCTGATCACCCGTTTGCCAGTCACATCGATTACGGAAACAACAGCAAATGGATTGATTTGCCGTTGCCCTAAAGACGCCAATAGGCGTGATGGGAAACAATGGCAAAGAAAACCTATCTGCTGTTGCCCTAAGACGCCACTAGGCGTAATGGCCACTGACTGCTTTGACGGTCGGTGGCTAAGGACGGAAGAAGAAGAAGAAGAAGACCAGTGAGAAAAGGAAGCTTATTCATCACGCTAGAAGGAAGCAATCCTTTTATTTTGGGCATGTTATGAGAAGTATGGAGCTGCAGTATATTGTGACAATAGGAAAGATAGAAAGAGTGGACGACAAAGAGAGAAGATTCTGGACAGTTTAACTTCCTGGCATGGATATATGTCAACAACAGAATTGATCAAAAGTACTGTAGACAGGAAGTTGTTGTGAGACATGATCACCTACGCCACCAGGCATGGAACGATGATGATTTTGGGACCAATAGCCGTGACCACTCATAATATATTCATTGTGCGTTGCATCTCACTAAGGTTATGGGTGAAAGACTCAAGTCTTCGGCTGTGACAGAATAACCTCGAGCGTCACATTTACTTGTGCAATCCTATTATTCATTCTGTGCTCTTCACTTTAGTTTTTCGACCTCTGACAGTATTTGGTATTTTCGATTCATTGTTTGCATTCCTTCCTTCAATTTTTGTTATGGCGGGACTTCAGCGACCATCTTTTACTGATTAAGGTAATCAGTCCATTTTGTTTGAACCCATATTGACACCTGAGATCTGTAGAGAGAAGTGTGGTTTACTAATGTGTAACTCATTTTCCTGCCAGACCAGAGAAATGCAGGTGAGCGACCGGATTAGTGAGTAAACAACCTTTGGATGTCTACTGTCGATTATCTGTTCGCTGGAAGTGTCTCTGTTGGACCAAGTTGTTGTCAATGTTTGCTGGGCCGGATGAATGTTGTAATCGTTTCCAGACAAGACTTGGCGGAAGAATAATTATCCATCTTGAAAGTGATTACCTGTGATAAATTTTGAAGTCGTGAGTGAAAACATGATCGATAGTCTACGGAAACTGGCATACCATATATGGTGATTGTAAGCAACACATTTATTTGTGCGTTTGTTACGCAGGTATTTTTCACGAGAAAGGGAAATATACAGATCTTGTATGTTATTGGCTTGGCATTTGAAATGTAAAAAATACAACATTTCTTATTGGAGCCTTGTCATATAGTAGCAATGGATGTGGGCCGAATGTTGCCTTATAATTTAGCGCCTTGTGAGTTTACCGTACTGTTGGTTTCAACTCGTCAAGAAGACAGCCAGACAAGTACAGAGTAAGGAAAAGGATCAGGATTCCACTTTAAAGGATCGGACAATGTGTTGGAGCATCTTGTGGACTTGCATCCCAGGAAAACTCTGCTTTCATTAATGCAGAAAGCCCGGAATCCTAGGAACCTAAACACTAAGTCATAGTGGGATTCTATTTGCAAAGCAATACCACGGACCACGTGCAAGAGGTATCTTAGTCATGTTGCCTTAAATATTTCTCTGAGCCAGAATTTAGTCTGTATTCCCAAAGAAATTTGGGGTAAGTTGTTTATTTTATAATTCTATATTTTGCATTATCAACATGTGAAAATTGCTAGTGGATGTCAAAGTAATACGAGGCTGGCAACCTCAGCATTTTGAATGATGGTTTCATGAACCACCACTGCAAAAGCTGGTGACTGTTTTATGAGGGTTTCTCATAGAGAACCAAAAGCAGAAGTAGTCCCAAGTTCCATATGGAGCAGGGAGTGGATGATGATAGAAATGATGTACATGCTTATTATATTAACCTCTTCAATCAGTGCAAATGTAAATGTAAACATGGTCAATATAAATGCAATGGGTGTTGTCCACTCACTGGGATTAATATTAATGCTCAGAGAGGGTAAAGTTCCGAGGCAGATGGGATGATGGAATGAAAAATAGGGGGGGGGGGAGGGAACACCTGATTTTGTGTCAGAAAACCCGGTACTCAGGAAGGCATTTGTTTCTCTCTTATTTCATGATACTAGTCGGTTGTACCCATTGGTGGTGCTATCTGTGGAACACGTCAGTGATATAAGTGGCCTGCAGTCAAAGCTAGACATCTACAGCAGACGGGTCTTAACAGGCGCTGGATTATCTTCGCAATTACCCCACGATACTACGAGGGACGTGTTGTGGCCACCAGACTTGATGTCACGGATTGCCTCCCCTGCTTTGCAGTAGTGGTCCAACAATGGCCAAAACTCAAGAGTATCTAAACTGGGTCGTCAAAGATGTTTACATTTGTACAAGATTAATCTTGTCAGAGATGTAGATAGAAGTGCAATGACGCTTCTATCCGAAAGGAGCATTCACAAGATAATTCAGAAGTCAAGAACCATGCGGCATAGCGCTGAGCAATGGTTAACATATCTGTCCGTCACCTTTTGTGAAGGATTTAAGCAATGGTTTTTAGCCCGTTCAAGCCCCCAGCTGAGTTAATTCAGCGAAATCCTCTTATAATGGTATAGCTCTGTTTAGAGGTAAATTTATGTTTAGGTATTTATATTTATATATTAAATATTCTGACTCATACGTTTCTTTTCATACATATAAAACTGAAGCGACCATGATTGTTTAGTTTTGAAACAGCCTGTACCAATTTTAATAATGAATTAGTCTTTAACAGTTAAAATAAATATGGAAAGTTTGGTGAAATTTTTATGTAAATACAAGTTTTCGTCACTGAGACGTAGGTGAGGATTTATCACAAAGTCTGTTGCTTTCGCCTATTTTACAAGACAACTTAACTTTAGGTGAGTCCTATCGCCGTGGTTTCCATCACTTCTTGGTAATGAGTGTACTTCTCTCACACGAGTGGCGTAGTAACTTCAGTACTTCGAATCGTCTGGTAGCTTGTAACCACAAGATGTCTTGTACCACGAACTTTTAAAAAAAATAGACAAACAAATGCCTCTACTAAGTACATTGAGTTTGAAACTTAACAGGCGCATCCTCTCGTTGTCCACCCACTAATGTTAATCTCTCAGAAGAATTAAATTTTTGAGTACACAACGTAGCTCAAGAAAGATGATTAAAATTCCTTGGGTATTAACTGGGAAAATGTGTCTGGACAGCGCGAATAATGATTTGTGCATGAACTAACATTAACAAGCTACATATATCTCACAAAAAGATATGCTACACTTGAGGCACATGTGATGTAATCATCACTCATCTCTGCTCCACTCGGATTCTGGGGGTCACCTCTGCTGTCGGGTTTTCTGCACGACTAGCCAGAAACAATCACCAGCGCTTGCAGTAGTGATTTTATGAATATACTATTTTCGTATGTTGTGGTTGCCAGCCTCTTATATAACCATTTAGCAAGAAAACATGTTAATTCACATTTGTACAAATAAATGTTACACTTACCCCAAAATTTTGGGTTATACACAATCTCCTCGCACAGGTGTCGGATGGTCACGAGCAATTTCGGTGCATATGCTCTCGAATCATTTGGTCCGGGAAAGTATAGAAATTCCTTCTTGGCCTGGGAAACTAGTAATTCCTCTTCGACGAGTGTTCTGCGATACACTTGGTTTGAGAAACTGTAATAATTCCTCTTTGACGGGTGATCCAATTCCTAGGTTTAAAGTCTTGATATTTAAAGTCCTGGTCCTCAAGTTTTCAGTCTCTGTATTCATAAAGGCGGGCTTTCCTTTTAAGGATTTAAGTTTCCCAAATACTTCGATCTGTCACTTATAAGTATGGATTTCTAGGCCCGATCCTTCTCTTTCTGGTTTGTTGGGAGTTGCTCGTTTGAAGTTGCTAAGCTGTCTGTTCTGTCTCTGAGTTCGCTAGATTTTATTCTCTCATTTCTCAGTTCAATCACAGATTGTGTTTCCGCCGAATTTTCCAATGGAATTCATTGTTAATCCCGGCGCTCACTTCAAACCAATGGAATCTCTGTAGCACTGGGTTGGGGTATTTTAATTCAAAATATCCCACATGTGTTTTTAAAAATTACATTTAATATTCCACACGTGACCTCTGTCTAATAAGTCGTAATCCTTCCGATGGCATCTTCGTACAAACACATCTGCGACTCATCCCTCGATAATGCCTTCCGCCCAGACGGGTTATCTGTTATCTTGATACAGACAGGGACCAGCGGAAACGAATTACGTATTTATCACCTGGGTTTTCGTCTGTCCACCAGACAAGGTCGCCGACAGACAATGAGGGCTTTCTTTAAGTCTATCGTGCACTCCCGTTTTGTGCAAACACAGGGATGATCGCTATCCACCTGGGGTCAAATGTTGGACCATCACGTCCGAAGGGGTCAGCTGGCTTATGTGATAACGTATAAGCGGATGGCCGGTCTCATTACCTGGCGGAGCGTAAACAAGTCTGAGGAGGGGTAAAGCAAAATGTAAGAGATGAAGATAGTCCAATAGCAGATACTACCGTAGGGGAGTTGAGTTCTAGAGACTTCATCCTACTAGATCCAGCATAGAGAGTAAAATAATGAATGAAAGGGCAAAAATTATGCTAAATAAAAGGACGATGAAAGGGAGAAATAAAGAAATGAAGAGATACTGCCGGAATGAATGAGAGTTATAAAAAAGCACTACTAATTTCGTCACACTTGACCAGTGACGGGAGCGAACTAGTCCATAACCTGCAAAGAACAAGCATCGGCTGGAGCAGAAAACAACCGACGTCGAACTGTCAGCTAAGTGCCCATTCCAAGCTGCCAAGTGAACTCTGTTTTTATTTATTGTCGAAAGAGAAAACACCCTATCTAGATGATACACTGTGATGAAATTTTAAAGACTCCATCTAATTCACCCCACCCTTATTTATTTTATAATTATTAACGATAACACATCCCTTCCCAAAAAAAATTTTTTTTGGGTGCCAAACATTTTACTCTTGATTGTACATTAATGAGGGCTGTTCAATCCAAATATCACATTTACTTGTCTGTAGCAGCTCTAGTTTTTGAGATACAGACATTTTTGTATTTCATTAATACAGGGTGACCCAAAAAAAGCGGACCCGCGCGCGCACTTTTTGTGCGCGCGCGGGCCCGTTTTTTTGGGTCACCCTGTATTATTACAATATTTTCTATATAAGGCTATGTAAAAAAAACTATTGCTGTCTAGTCCTTTACAAAAGAAAACTGCTTGTTTACTCTCAGTTTTCCAAGAATCTTCCCAGAATTGCCTTTTTTAGATTTTAAGCCACTGCATGCATGTTAGTATGCTACTTATTTTATTACACTTCTAACAGAGAATGGCATCATCTTCAAGAAGAGCATGTTTTCTTTCACCGTATTTATTTTGTTATATTTGTGGAGAGTACACTTTCAAAGAAGAACATAGGAAGCATATTACTGTTTTTGTGAAAAAGGCATACTTTGCTTACTTTAAAGTAAAACTAGGTGACCAGGACAAGTCTTGGGCTCCTCATATTGTTTGCAAAACATGTGTTGAACACCTGCGACAGTGGACTTGTGGGAAAAGAAAATGTTTAAAATTTGGAATTCCAATGGTTTGGAGAGAGCCCAAGAACCACTATGATGACTGTTATTTCTGTGTTGTGAATATTAAAGGAATTAATGGAAAAAATCACAAAAAGTGGAAATATCTAGATTTAGATTCTGCTAGGCGACCTGTTCCACACGGAGATGACATACCAATTCCAACTTTCAGTCAGATTTCGGATTCCCTGCTAGAAGATGAGACAGCAGTGGCATGTGGAACGACAAGTGACAGTAATAGTGATTTCGAAGATGATTTTTCAGATGCTCAACGCTTCGACCAGCTTGAACTAAATGATCTAATCCGAGATCTATATCTCTCCAAGGAATCTTCAGAACTTTTGGCTTCAAGATTGAAAGACAAAAAATTACTGACTGCTGAAACTAAGGTTACATTTTATCGCAGCAGAGAGCAAGGTTTTATTCCATTCTTTTGTAAAGAAAACAACCTTGTGTTTTGTACTAATGTAGGAGTTCTTGTTAACAAAATGGGTGTAAGTTATACACCAGATGAGTGGCGACTTTTCATTGACAGCTCTAAAAGAAGTTTGAAGGGTGTTCTCTTACACAATGGTAACAAATATGGCTCAATTCCAATTGCTCATTCTACTACAATGAAGGAGGAGTATGCTACAATAAGCACAGTTCTGGAAAAATTGAAGTATTTAGAACATAACTGGATGGTTTGTGTAGATCTTAAAATGATGAACTTCTTGCTTGGCCAGCAAATGGGATTCACCAAATATCCAGCTTTATATGTTTGTGGGATAGCAGGGCAAAAGATATGCACTGGACAAAGAAACAGTGGCCGTTGAGGGATGAATTTAAAGTTGGAGAAAAAAATATTGTCAATAAGCCTCTCATTGATCGAAAAAGAGTTCTACTGCCACAATTACATATAAAGCTTGGCTTGATGAAGCAATTTGTTAAGGCACTGAACAAAGATGGTACCTGTTTTAATTACTTATGCAGAAAGTTTCCAGAATTGAGCATAGACACACTTAAAGCTGGAATTTTTGATGGACCTCAAATTAGGAAGTTAATAAACGATCCAAATTTTATTGATTCCATGAACAATACAGAGTCCACAGCCTGGTCATCATTTGTTTTAGTTGTGCAAAACTTTCTGGGTAACTTTAAAGCAGTAATTATTCTGAATTAGTTGGAAACATGCTGTCGAGTTTTTGTGAACTTGGATGCAACATGAGCATAAAATTGCACTACCTCCATAACCATTTACATTTATTTCCGGAGAATCTTGGCGACTTTAGTGAGGAGCAAGGTGAAAGATTTCACCAAGATATAAAAACAATGGAAGAGAGATACCAGGGACTTTGGGATGCCCACATGATGGCAGATTACTGTTGGACCCTTAAGCGTGACTGTCCGGGCATATCACATTCCAGGAAGTCCTCAAAAAGATCCTTTTTGCGTGTTGACTAAACAAGTGCTAGTGATAAAGTTTTATTACATTTTTGGTAATATATGCACAGTAATTACATATAATATGAATGCAGACTAAAGTCAAAATGCCACTGATAGCACCTAACTCTAGGATTGTACATAACAATTGCCCTACTAATATGGTCATTCTTAGTTTTCTCAAAAACTAGAGCTGATAGAAAAAAATCTGATTACATTTTTGGAATCAGCAACCCAAAATTACCCAAGAACAGCTATAAAATTTAAGGCACCAAAATGTGTGTATACCAGTGTAATTGACTATTAAATTTTGTTATCTGTAAAGATACAAATTTATAGTTGATTTAGTTATTATGAGTGAACTGCACCCGTATGTGTCAGTCATTTTAAATACTTATAACAGAGCTATTTAAATAATATTTTACTGAGTTAAATCAGTTGGGGGCTTATCAGAACGAGCAAAATCCTAAATCATAGAAGGTCAGGAAAGATGCAAAGTTTACACGGCCTGGATCCTATCAGTCGTATTTCTTGATTTTTAAATTCTCATGAGGCTCCCTAGAATTGACATCTCTGCCAAGAGTAATCGTGAGCAAAAGGTAGACACATTTGAAGACCCTCAGTGGATACCCTGAATTTTGGCCACTATTGGACCATCACTGCAGAGCAAGGGGAGCACATCCCGTGACATCGGCAAAATATAATATCGTCATTATATTATCTCAAAAGTCCACTGAAATAATTTTTGCTGTGTGATGTCATTGTTATTTTTTGTTAATTTTTTAATACTCGTAGTACAATCTATAACCAGTAAGAAGAGAGACTGTGACAAGAGGTATTCGTATTGCCCTATATTCCTTATCTCAAAGGCTTCTGTTAGTTGTCTTTCACGAAGAATTATACATTTTGTGATTTTCTTATTAGGTTAATGTACTTATGGTAACAGGTAGTCCCATTGCAAATACTATACTGTCGTAGGGGAGTGACGTTTTACACTAGCTCTCAGCTTCATGAGATGGGGTGACTGGTATCCTTCATCGCTGAAATTGTCTTCATTAACTCAAGTGCAGAGTGAGACAGCCATTTACAGCTGGGCATACTGAAGATTTACCATCACCTTGTCGCAGTATGGCGGCTTGAGTACCCTGACAAACCCCAAAGCTATGCCGGCAGGAGTTTTATTCCTGGCAGATTCTACCAAGTTGGACAGGTCTACGCGGGTAAGGGTCAAACCAAAGCAAGCATCTGATCATCCAGGTATTAGCACAGGACCGACAATTTGTCTATGTTAAAAAAAAAACCACACACACACCTTACAGAAACAGCACCAGATGAACACGTTTTGCTGCGGGGCGGTTTCCATTCATGCATTATATATTCTTCTGTTCTGCCATCACGAAGTATCTTTATGCTACAACTTTGGGTTATCTACGTGATTTTTATATTTTTCTTATCAGTATTTATTACATTCAAATATGTCCGAGATGCTAGAGTCTGGAGGGGGCCAGAGATTGGAAGTGATCACTACCTGCTAACAATCAAAAGAACAACTGAAAGAGTTGCTCAGCCTAGGAACTGTCCAACATCACGCAAGAAACCAAGTAAACGAGCAGGAGAAATGAGCATTAGGACCTACAAGCTGAGAGAGCCAGAAATTAAGACCAGATATCAGGGGCTTATTGCTGCCGCGGTGAGCAACACAGAAGAACGACCTGATGACTTGGAAACCCTCTGGATTAAATTCAAGGATATCATAAAGACAGCTGCTGCAGAAGCATGCGGTGAATGTTGCGTGGTGGTTTGCTCTGAACAATGTTCCATGTGTTATGAATAAAACAATTATAAAATTCTGGCCATTGTTTTCTTCCTTGATATGTTAGTTTTAGTGCATCGTGCCTTTGATGGAAGATTAAGCGAATGCTGGGGTGGAAGATTCCAAACAATACTTGAACTTTGGAATACGATTGATTTGATAAGTCATTTCATTGAGTCCGTACATTTAATTCACATGTACACATTTCAAATAGGGACAGAACATGAGTCATGCATAAATTAATCAATGGCGTAGACTGCTGTTTTACGTGTCAATGTCCGTTTAAGGATACAGAGCAGTAATTGTCGTCAGAACATCACAGCTATATGCACGCGCAGCTAGACATGGCTACCTGCCGACAGTGAGACTGCGAGTCTGAATATATTCATACGAATTTGACGATTATTCTTTTCCTTCTGAGAATTCTAGTTAAAATACTAACCTCCATAAATTTCCCTCTCATAAAGAGTTCTAGGACTGACCCTGGTCCATCAAAAAAATACACATATAAGTGGCTATATCATGCCATCGCATTGGAAGGTTAGAACAACGCAGCTATTCAGCTTGGCGGTCAAGTAACAAAAGGGTAGCGTTTCTTAGTTACCGACTGTGTCCTAAACAACGCTATACACGTCATAATTGATCGTGTATGAAGCGTTCAGTAATTGAAACATCTATCGCAATATATTAAATGTCTTAACCTTTACAATTGCACGTCTGATAACCTTTAGCAGACGGCGTTAATATCATATACCGTAACAGTGAAGTCCGACTTGGGAACAAGAGAAAGAGGACACCTTGGTGGACAGAGGAAGTCAAAGAGAAAATAAGAGAGAAGAAAATGGCATGGAAACAATACTTAGGAGCTAAAAACACAACAGGACAAATGGAAAAATATAGAGAATATGTGACACTCAGAACAGAAGCAAAGAACAGAAGCTGGGGATAGTTTGCGTGACAGGAAATAACATGGGTGTGGCATACCCTCGTATCACTGTAGTAAACACCCCCGATGCCGTAATTTGAAGCATCTGTTTGAAGTACAAATGGAATATGTAAGTTCGGTAATAGCAAAATAGGTGGAGTCGAAAATAATTCCTTGAGTTTCACCAAAGCGCTATCGCACTCCGATGTCCATTTAATTTTATTTAGACTACCTTTGGCAAGCAGTCCAGACAACGAGGCAGAAATTTGTGCGAAGTGAGGAAAGAATTTATGATAAAAGTTGATTAAGCCTAAGAGGCTTCTAACTTGCTTTTTAGTGGTAGGAATAGCAATATCCAAAATTCGTTTGACAGTTGTGTCATCAGGATATAATCTATGGTTACCTATACGGTGACCAAGAAATGAAATTTCCTAACAACCGATTTGGACCTTGGAAGGTCGCACCGTCAAACCGTGTTGGCGTAACGTAAGAAGAAGTGAAGTTAAACCATTAATGTGGTCTTCCCAAGAATCATGAAAGAGGCAGATGAACGTGATGACATCTTTTCGATCGCCAAGAATGCGGCGCATCATGCGCACAAAAGTCGCAGGAGCGTTTATAAGGCCGAAGCACATGTAATTCCATTGGAATAGACCAAATGGAGTCGTAAACGCAGTAAAAGGCTTGGCATGATCAGTAAGTGGTATTTGCCAATATCCTTTCGACAGATCTAATTTATTGAAGAAAGTAGCACGAGAGACTTGTGAAAGAAGATCTTCCAATAAAGGTATCTGTAATCATAATGTTGTTCAAACACCTAAAGTCAATGCACGTAAGTAACAAATCATCGTTACATAAAGCAGTAAAGATATAGGTGTAGAGATGAATGAAGTTAGCAATTAAAATATAATGCAAGTATACACCTGACCGATACACCAGATATATTAACCGAAAAGAAAATAATGTCGATATTACTGAAATAAAAATATTATATGCGAAGATATATAAGAAATAGCACAATAGACCATGGATGTATATCAAAATATCCAAAGAATGAAGACAAATAGACCAACGCAACTACAAAGTTCGTGGTATAGAATTTCGTGCGAGTTGCACATCTAAATAATGGTGTGCAAAAAGAGAACCATTTTTCAATTTTACAGCCTTACGAGCATCATAGTATTGATAAAATCGAACAAATGCGAGTTGGTGAGAGGAGTGTTAAAGTGCAAACATACGGACAAATTCAACATCTCCGACTTGATGGAAAAATTTTCTAAGTGTAAACCAAGTCACGCTCGAAGGTAAATTGCGCACCACGACAGTGCGATTAGGTGAAATATGATCTCGGCCAGGTCGAAACTGAGCCCGAGAATCATTGACCCTATTATGTGTCTTGCGAAAGCGCACGGAATTATTCCTACGTTCTTTGCATGTCGCATTGATGTGACAATCGTTGTTACACTTGCTATTATCGGAACGAGTGTTAACAACTCCCACATGAGCAGATTTAGTATGTCGTAATTCATCCCCCTCGATCGTAATTATGATCCCACTTCTGACACCAATATGTTTTGCAGACTTCTTTAGACTTTGATAAGTGGGCTGATAATTACGTTTCCATTCATGTATTATATATTCATCTATTCTGCCATCTTTATGCTGCAACTTTGGGTTATCTACGTGATTTTTATATTTTTCTTATCAGTATTTATTACATTAAACTTTGTGTCAAAGAATGATAGTGTTTATTTCTTGCTATTATTAGCAACTCTTATTGCAGTGTTCTCGTTCATAACCGACCTTGATGGTTAACTGTAAAAATGAATACAACATTTGAAACTGGAACTGTAGAACTTTCTCTCATTTAACAAGTCTCGTTTGACCGAGGACTAGAATGGAACCAGGCCAGGAGGAAGACAGCCGATAGGATAGTCTGGTGCTCTCTCTCTCTTCCAAACCTCTACACCTCACGGTAGAAGGGGAACGACTAAGTAAGTGTAATAATTAAGTAGAACGAATGGATTGAGCAAGTTGGTTGTGGAAAGCGTTTTAAAGATATTGTGTTTGCTGGAAAGGACTATCCAAACTGGAGGAAGGAATGACTATAACAGATTGATTTTCTGTATTATTTGATATATGACACGATGATTACCTTAAGGCCTATATGATTTTATTTAAACAAATCATGGACAGAACTGTAACAAGTGAATTACTGAACTATTGTGCTAGTGCTTGAACGAATTGTGTTATTCACGACTTACTATGTCTCTTGTAATTTACCACAGTTTGTCTGAACTGTCTTATATTACCTCCTGCCTGGCTAAGGAGACAATGAGCGATATCATTATATATTTCCTCTATGATATCTGGTCTTAATTTCTGGCTCTCTCAGCTTGTAGGTCTTAATGCTCATTTCTCCCGTTTGTTTACTTGGTTTCCTGCGTGATGTTGGGCAGTTCCTAGGCTGAGCAACTCTTTCAGTTGTTCTTTTGAATGTAAGAAGGTAGTGATCACTTCCAATCTCTGGTCCCCTCCAGACTCTAGCATACCGGGCATAGTTGAATGAGCTCCTTCTAACAATGGCATAGTCGATCACTGACTTCTCGTTCTTTGTTGGTTCACATCTAGTGTATGCATGTATGCGCTTATGGGGGAACTTTGTGTTTGTAATGATCAGATTCTGCTTACTGCAGAAGCCAAGGAGTCGCTTTCCATTGTCATTGAGAGTATCTTCTCCATATCTTCCGATAAACTCCACCCCATCTAGCATGTTCATTTCCAACTCTCGCATTGAAATCTCCGAGCATGATAATTTCATCTAGGCAGTCATCCACTGTCCTTTGAAGCAGCTCGAAGAATTCCTCCTTGACCTCTGCTCTCTTATCCTCATTTGGCCCATACATTATGACCAGGTTGGCTCTGGTTTCTCCTTCTTTTAGTTTTACAACCATAACGCGCTCCGAGACAAAGTTCCACCCCTTGATACTATCTTTCTGGTTTTTTGCCACAATGCAACCCACGACCCCTTTAGCTCTTTCAGACGTGGGTACACCACTGTAAAGCAGCTTGTTGCCATCGAGATCCATGACTCCTTGTCCCTTTTTCTTTGTTTCCGTTATAGCCAGGATTTCTAGTTTTGCTTTCCTCATCTCTTCCACCAGCTCCTCTTTTTTCCCATTTATACTTCTTGTGTTCCATGTTCCATAAGTCGTAGTCCGTAGTCCGTTCCAGTTCGTCGCCTTTAGAATCAGTCCAGTTTTCTCTCTTATATTGCTCGTAATCGTGTTTTAAAGCAAACAGGTGATTGGCCTGTTGTGCCTTTGCATGGTGGAGGGGCTGCCTCCTTACGGCCTCCATGCAGGCCGCCCTCCCCATTACACAACTGAACTAAACCTACACACTTCGGGTTGTCCTTCAGAAATAGCACAATGATTCTACACATGCTAATTTTTCTTTAACACACATTGATAATATATTTACACACACACACACACGCACACACACACACACACACACACGCACACGCACACACACACACACACACACACGCGCGCGCACACACACAAACACACATATATATATATTTAATTAACATCTCGCTTACCCTCAATCACAGACAGGCTTTTAATGGTTACACAGTCTGCTCACAATTCTGCAGATGGCAACGGAGTTGATATAACTGCTTGAGATCTGTGTATGTAGTTTTGAAATGGGCGGCGAGTGTGCCTGTGTCATGCGTTCTCTCCCCTTTTATAATGGTCTTTCGGCTGTACGAGGTGTCAACTGGACCAAGGTGCGTTTGCATGCATCCAAAATCGTGTAGGTAAGGCAAGATGTGCTAAGATAGTAAATCCAAAATAATTATGGAATCCTTATTTCTGCATTGATTTCCTCCATCTTAGGCTTATTTTACTCATATGAAGGAGTTCTATCACTATGGATATCAATTTTATCCTATAGTTTATCCGAATATTCACTGGAGCAGCCGAAACATGGAAATACACAACATGGTTCATGCTCCACTGTCTTCTATTCATAATAACTTCGGTTCTACAACACATCCAGTGAATCTACTGCTATCTGCCTAAAGCTAATGATCCCTATTATCGAATTGGATCCTTCTTTATCTAGGTATTCCATTTTTATTTACTAGGTATTCCATGATTATTAACACACTGCCCTCCGAAATATCCTTAACATCGACACTTTTGTTTACTCCATGTCTAGCGTACCTTCCGACACTATTTATACCAAGCTGGCTTTTCATTGGTTAGTTACATCCATGGGGTTTGTACGGTGATAATTTTTGAATGATGCCGAGATATGAATCAGACTTCATTACAATATATATATATATATATATATATATATATATATATATATATATATATATATATATATATATATATATATATATATATATATATATATATATATATATATATATATATATATATATATATATATATATATATATATATATATATATATGTGATGGGGCCGTATACATATTTTTGTGGTTGGTAGGTTTCTAATTTTTTTACATTTTGCCAGGGCAACGGCCTGATAGGCCTACTCTTCATGATTTCCAACAGTCATAAGATTTTTAACGAGCGCAACTTGAACACGGCACATCCTATTTTTTCGCCCTTATCCGAGAAGGCTAGGCATCCGATCTCACTACCCAGGAGACCAGGGTGAAGTATGACATAATTAGGACCACTGGTTCTGAAAAAGAATTTCCATAAATTATATTCCGTCAACTGGGAATCAAATCCGGTACCTCTAGAATACGAGGCGGATGCCGTACCTCTTAGCCACTCCGGCCACTTCCTAAACCTGGCAAAGAAAACACACTGCTCAACAGCTATCGAATTATCACACTACAGAATATCTATGGTAAATTACTTGAAAAGATAGTTTCAAGACAAGTAATTAGCCACCTCGAAAATGCACACATCTTTCTTGATACCCTGGGTAGCTATAGGCCTATGCAAATAACATAGGGTAACGCTGGAACGTTTGCATACGATGTGTATGAGGGATTCCTGGGTAAGAGAGAAACGGTGGCTATCGCAATTGACCTAGATGATGCTTATAACAGTGTGGACTTTGCAACTTAATAGACTGTATAATGGCATGTGGTGTAAACCCTTGGATAACAAGGTGGATAGCGACTGCCTTAAAGGAGAGAGTAGTTGCATTTCGCTTGGGAACTTGCACATCAGAACCAATGTGCATTTGCCCGGGACTACCCCAGGGTTCTCTACTATCACCAGTGCTGTTTAACATCTACACAGCAAAAGTAGCAACCTTTCAACCAGGAGGACTGGTGCTCTTTGAACAACATCCATACTGAAAGCAGACCTTGATATACTCATGTAGGCAGAACATGGCTCAAAGGCAGACAGTCTGAAATGGTGGGCATACAAGAGACACTATAGGCAGTTTCAAGTATCATGTGAGGAAAGCGGATCAAAGGTAAATCCCAACAAGGCCTGTGTGATGTGGTGCTCTTTGAACAACTCCATAGTGAAAGCAGGCCTTCCAGACATCACTTTCAATGGGCAGAACATTGAAAGGCAAGATAGGCTGAAGTATCTGGGAGTAACGTTTGATCGTGGGCTATCATTCAAGTATCATGTCGAACTGATCATACAGAAGTGCAAGCGAAGACTGGCAGCCTTAAAAACAATGGCTGCTGCGCTCTTGGAACAGAGACTATTGTTTCTCCTGTATCATCAGCTCCTGATTTCAATAATCGAGTGCGGGCTAGGAATACTCACGCCGTCAGTGCCACAATGTGAACGACTGGAACGCATTCAAAGTGAAAGGATGCGACTAGTTTTGGGCTGTACGCGTGATACCCCCATTGTGACAATGAGATACATGCTCGGATTGCTGTCGATTAGATCCAGATATGCGATGGCTCACGTAAAAGCATATATGCGGGTAACCTCCGATAAAAGACACCCCCTACATGAGAATGACATAAAAGGAGCAAGAATCAAGAGGGGGATGTCATGGATGGCACAAGCAGGGGCTACGATTGGTCAAGTGACCAGGGTTGAAAATGTATCCAAATGGGAAGAGTGGAGTAAGTCAGGGGAGAACTTGAAAAATTACGAGCAGGTTATCATTAGCCTTAGCAGAGAGTGCAGATCTTGGGGCAATGGGAAAGCAGAGTTGGAGATTAATCAGCTGATTAGTGATCATGCTGGGGATGATGACGCCATTGTGTACACTGATGGTTCTGGAGTGCGTGGCGAGAAATCAGGATGGGGCTTCTTTGCGATAATAAAGGGCAGGGTTGTCGTTGAACAGAGTGGAGCCTACATGACAACAAACTCCAGCATGAGAATAGAGGTAGAGGCAGTTACTGTAGCATTGAGGTGGCTGTCTGAAACTCCATCAACCAGTACAGTTATATTGTCAAACTCTCAAGCCATGCTTTGGAAAGTTCAGAACGGATGGCTGCGGCAGGAATGGAAAGCATCAATAGAATCTCAAGTCTTGAAGAACTGGTGGGGATCTACTGTCCTGGTCATGCAGGGGTACGTGGCTGTGAAAAAATGGGGCGACCCCTCTCGATCTCTGTTTCACTCCGGCAGTAATCGGTGCATTTGTGGTACTGATTTTATTGCGTGCTTTCAATTGTCGCACTTTCTTTCTTTCTTTCTTTACTATGAAGCAGATAGCATATATTTTCAAGTATTCTTTAACTACTTTCAGTATATTGTGTCTTGTCTGTTATCTGACACTCCTTGCTGATGATAAACACCTCACATTTGCAAGGAGAGGTACAGATAATATTACGAGAGGCAGGTTGGTAAAATTCCCTTGTACCAAGCTTGGCCGCTACGGATTAACGCGTACATCGTACAGCGCTATCTGCCTAGTCACCGAGAAGACGGGGCGCGCATCACCAAAGCTTGGAATACGGGGAGACATCTGATGGACAGACGCCGATAAGAGATTACTTTTTGATAAAGTAATGAATTGTTACATTTGACACACTTTGTCATATGAGGTTTACGATATGTTCCCGAGTCTGTACGCAAGGCATCGTATGTCTTATTGCCACATATAGTAATACGTGACCTTCTGCTGTACGCACCTTATTTCACGTGAAATATTTTGAAAGTACCCCACCTTAACCCGCCTGTTTGAAAATGATTGGAGCGTTTATTTAACTCCATTAGAAACAAATGCTTGGGAGATGGGAATATAACCTGACACGTTTCAGTGTTATTCTACTGTGAAGATTGCTTGCAAAGATACCAGACCTTGCTAGAGTGAAGCCTAGAATTCAGAATTCCTTCTTAACATACCGGACACCTTTTATTGGAGAATTTTGGACGGGCTTTCATATTAAATAAGGAAACCGTTACTAAGGTAACTGAAGGATCACACACAAAGTCAGAGAGGGAACTTATTAAACTAACGCCACCCCAGATGCGTGTAAGAGGCCAATTCAAGTCTCTTTTATTTATCTGAGCAAAAAGTCTGTGAGCCAGGATTGGCGTAAGTTGCATTATAAGGTTAATTGATTTCAATCGGGTCCTTGGTCATTCCGGGAGGTTGGAAATTGGGTAATATGCTGTGACATATGGGGTGATTTGGGATGATAAATAGAACTTTACAAGGGGGTGGGGAGGGGTTGTAATTGAAAAAGATATTCATTTTTAGGTATTGGTGAAAGCTTTGGGGCTGTGTCAGCGGGGGGGGGGGGTGTGTAAAGTAAACAATGAGTGGATGTCAAATGTGGGATGTAATGAAGTTTGGGGCTCTCGAGGGAGATGGGATGTAACAGACTATTCAATGGGTTGGTGTTAGGGGGGCGGGTACCGAGGGAAAGTTTTTATGAGGCTGGATAAATCAGGGAGCGTACGGCGTTATGGGCTTGGGGCTAGGGGGATGCTAGAAGGGGAGGCGGGGGGGTTAAGGATTTCGAACGGGGGGGGTGGACGCAATGACTGAACCAACCACTGGTCTTTACGAGGGTAGAAACCTTCGCTGGGCCGGGGGGGGGCATTAGGGGGCGCTTACCCATACTTGATTGGGCAAACTCGTTATATTATTCGCACTGAGCACTGTGTAAAGAGTTGACTAAAAGGATTTTTACATTATTTTGTAAGGTTTAAAACTCCAGTATGTCTAAGTTATGCTCAGTCCATTGGTACCGAAAGAGTCCGGTTAGCGGTATAAATAGACTCATTGCGGTGACCATACAAAAGAGCTGACTAGAAGCAGACTGATATGAGTATAGATTACTTGGTGGAACAGATGAGATCCTTTTTGACAACGATGAAAAACTAATACTTACTGCAATCACGGATTAGACAACGAAATACAGATAGGTCAATTATACAATTACGTGAAAAGTAATCTTTATTACTTGGGTATAATGATAACACATCCTGTTGGGCTGATTCATTGAAACTGTGATAGAAGTTTTGGGATTATGAATGTTTCATGAACTGATATTTGATGCATAGGAAATTCGTGCAACGACGTCTGTGGAGTTTCCATGATTGTGCTGTTTGGTAACCTTACTCGAACTACCTCACGAACTAATGATTGGTGTGGTGGTTATAAAACCAATTTCACATAGTTATTAAAATGATAGAATGTGTTAATGTATTGTTGGGGGTTCGTTCATTTGTTAATTACTAGGGTGCAGACTACCTTTACAGGGGGGGTGCCTAGTTGGAGTGTGTTGGGGGAAAATTTGGGGGGGGGGGGGGGGGGGGGTTGGGGGGGGAGGGGTTCACCAACATTTATAGTAGGTTTTACTAGAGGGAAATGGGGGTTAGGGGGGGTGGGGGGGGGGGGGGGGGGGGGGGGGTGGGGGGGGGGTGTGGGTTTAGTGGTGGGGGGGGGGGGGGGGGGTAAATGGGTGTGAGGGGGGGGGTGTTGGGGGGGTAGGGTTGGGAGGGACAACGTGGGGGTGGGTGGGGGGAGGGGGGTGGGGGATGGGCAAAGGGGGGGAAGGTTCATTTAAATGTAATAGGGGTGGGGGGGGGGGGGGGGGGGGGGTGGGGGGGGGGGGATGTGGGGGGGGGGGGTGGTGGGGTGGGGATTGTTGTTTATGGTGAGTGGGTACTGGTGTTATGGATCCAGTGGGTGGGGGGTTGTGGGCTGGGGTGGGGGGGGGGGGGTTGGGCGGGGGGAGGGTTTTATGGGGGGGGGGGTGGGGATTGGGGGGGGGGGGTGGTTGAGGTGGGGGGGGGAGGGGTGTGGGAGGGGTGGGTGGGGGGGATGTGCTTTGTTTGTGTCGGGGGGTGGGGTGGGGGGGGGAAGGTGTGGGGGGGGGGAGGGAGGGGGGGGGGGGGGTGTTTGTTCTGGTGGGAGTGGGGGGGGGGTGGGGGGGGGTTGGGTGGGGGGAAGGTGGATGTTTGTGCGGGGGGGGGGTTGGTTTGGGGGTGGGTACCATTGGGGGGTATTGGTGGGGGCGCTATAGCAAGGGTTTATGTTGGGGGGGGGGGGGTGTGGGTAGGGGTTGGGGGTGGGGGGGGGTGGGGGGGGGGGGGGGGGGGGGGGGGGGGGGGGGGGGGGGGTGGGGGGGGGGGTGGGGGGTGGGTGGGGCGGGTTGTGGGGGGGGGGGGTTTGGGGGGGGGGGGGGGGGAGGGTAGGGGGGGGGGGGGGAGGGTGGGGGGGAGGGAGGGGGTGAGGGGGGGGGGGTGGCGGGGGGGCGAGGGGGGGGGGGGGAGGGGGGGGGGGGGGGGGGGGGGGGGGGGAGGGGGGGGGGGGGGGGGGGGGGGGGGGGGGGGGGGGGGGGGGAGAGGGGTGGGGGGGGAGGGGGGGGGGGGGGGGGGGGGGGGGGGGGGGGGGGGGGGGGGGGGGGGGGGGGGGGGGGGGGGGGGGGGGGGGGGGGGGGGGGGGGGGGGGGGGGGGGTTGGGGGGGGGGGGGTTGGGGGGGTGGGGGGGGGGGTGGGGGTAGGGGGGGGGGGGGGGGGGTGTGGGGGGGGGGGGTGGTAATTGGGGGGGGGGGTTGGGGGGGGGTGGGGGGGGGGGGGGGGGGGGGGGGGGGGGGGGGGGGGGGGGGGGGGGGGGGGGGGGGGGGGGGGGTGGGTGGGGTTGGGGGGGGGGGGGGGGGGGGGGGGTTTTTTTGGGGGGGGTGTTTGGGGGGGGTGGGGGTGTTGGGTGTGGCATTTGTGTTGGGGGTTTCATTGGGGGGGGGGGGGGGGGGGGGGGGGGGGGTGGGGGGGGGGGGTTTGGTGGGGGGGGGGGGGTGGGGGGGGTGGGTTTTTTGGGGGGGGGGGGGGGGGGTGGTTAAGGGGATAGGGGGGGGGGGGGGGGGGGGGTTTTGGGGGGGTGGGGGGGTGGGGGGGGGGGGGGGGGGGTGTGGTTTTTTTTTTTTTGGGGGGGGGGGGGGGGGGGGGGGGTGGGTGGGGGGGGGGGGTTGTGGGGAGGGCGGGTTGGGGGGGGGGTGGGGGGAGGGGGGGGGGGTTGGGGGGGGGGGGGGAAGGGGGGGGGGGGAGAGGGGGGGGGGGGGGGGGGGGGGCGCGGGGGCGGGGGGGGTGGGGGGGGGGCGGGGGGGGGGTGGGGGGGGGGGGGGGGGGGGGGGGGGGGGGATGGGGGGGGGGGGGGGGGGGGGGGGGGGGGGGGTGGGGGGGGGGGGGGGGGGGGGGGGGGTGGGGGGGGGGGGGGGGGTTGGGGGGGGTGGGGGGGTTTTTTTTTAAGAGGGGGGGGGGTGGGGGGGTTTTTGGGGGGGGGGTGGGGGGGGGGGGGTGGGGGGTGGGTGGTGTGGTGGATGGGGGGGGGGGGGGGGGGGGGGGTGGGGGGGGGGGGGGGGGGGGGGGTGACACATGGGGGGGGGGGGGGGGGGAGGGGGCGGGGGGGGGGGGGGGGGAGGGGGGGGGGGAGGGGGGGGGGGGGGGGGGGGGGGGGGTTGGGGTGGGGGTGTGGGGGGGGGGGTCGGGGGGTGGTGGGGGGTGTGTGGTGGGGGGGGGGGTGGCGGGTGGGGGGGGGGGGGGGGGGGGGGGGGGGGGGGGGGGGGGGGGGTGGGGGTGTTGGGTGGGGGGGGGGTCACTTGGGGTGGGGGGGTGGGGGGGGGGTGGGGTTGGGGGGGGGGGGGGGGGGGGTTGGGGGTTGGGGTTTTTTTGGTGGGTGGATGGGGGGGGGGGCTTGTGGTTATTTGTTTGGGGGTGGGGGGGGGTGGGGGTTATGTGTTCATTGGGGGGGGGGGGTTAATGTTGGTATGGGGGTTGGGGGGTGGGCAGGGGGGGGGGGGGGGTTGGTGGATGCTTTTGGGTGTGGGGGTGGAGTATTGGGGGGGTTGGGGGGGTGGGGGGGTGGTTGGGGGGGGTGGGGGAAGTTTTGGGGGGGGGGGTGGACGTCTTTAGGGTGGGGGTGGGTTGTTGGGGTGTTATTGGGGTTGGGGGTTGGGGGGGTTGGTCAAACTCATTGGTTTTTGGGGTGGTGTTTTGTGGGGGTTTGGTGGGGGGGGGTTTTTTGGTGGGGAGGGGGGGGGGGGGGGTTGGGTGTGGTTGGGGTGGGGGTGTTTTGAGGGGTTTTTTTTTGGGGTTGGGGGGTTGTTGGCGTGGGTTGGGGTTGGGGGTTTTGTTTTTGTTTTTTGGGGGGTGGGGGGGTTGGTGGTGATGTAGAGTTTTGGTGTTGTTTTTTGGTTGGGGGGGGGGTTTTTGGTTTTTGGGTTTTGTGGGGGGGGGTTAGTTTTTGGGTTTTGGGGTGGGGGGGGGGTTTGTTGTGGTTTGTTTTTGGGGGGGGGTGTTGGTGTTTTTATTTTTGGAGGTTGGGGTTCTTGGGTGTGATATTGGCATGGGGGTCATTTGGGGGGGTGGGGGGGTTTGGTTGTAAATGATTTATGGGTGGTTTTTTTGGGTAGTTAGTGGGGTTGTGGGGGGTGTGTGGGGTAGGGGGTTGGGTAAGTTGGGGTCTGGAATCAGTTTGTCCTTGCTGTGGGGTTTTTGTGGGGGGATGTGTTTGGGGTGGGGGGGGGGTGGGGGGTGGGGGCATCTTGTTGTGGTGTGTGGGGGGGGATGGGGTTTGGGGGGGGGTTAGCATTGTGCTTCTTTGGGTGGGTCTTTCGGGTGTGAGGTTTTGGGGGGTTTTTTTTCAATTTTTGGTGTGGCTTGTTCAATCAGTGGAGATGTAAATGTAAACAGATTCTATCTGTATTATTAACCTTTTCATTTAAATGTAATGTAAAGCTAAAGCTATTCAATTTAAAAGTAATGAAAGTTTTATCTAAAGGGATTAAATTTAATTCTCATCGAGAGTAAATTCTGAGAGAAATGGGATGGAAGAATAGAAGAGGGGGGCATATAAGTATGTGTCGGGAAACGCAATACTGAGGAGAGCGTTTTGTTTCTATTCTATTACCATAGTTATTGGTGATACCAGCAGAAAGTACTATCTCTGGAACCAAGTGAAGGTAGAAGTGGACTGACGTTGTGCGAGACGCCATCGTAAGAGGGTCTTATAGACAGACGCAGAGTCAGCTTGGCCGTTACTCCTTGACGTTCTAGGAACGTGCGGCGCCTTTAACCTTAACCAGCGACGAGCGATAGCAGTGTACACAGAACCCATCAGCGGGAGCAGAAACTACGTACTATTGGCAACTAAGTGAAAAATATACGCTGCCAAAGTGAATTTTTTTCCATCATAACTACTGTCATAAAATTAACAAGTGATACAACGTAAAAATATCTCCAAAGGATAAAATGTAGGGATAAAAAGAATGCGTAAGTTACTAGAAGGCATGATCGCCCACGCCGCGGTTCATCACCCGCCATGGAAATTAAATTGCTGAAACGGTTACCATTTGAACGGGATGAGAACGGCGGATCAAAAGAAAAAAAAAATATGACTGAAAAATTGCGTGAGACTAGCAAGGCTTAGAAGATGCAATTGGGGGAGGGGGGGGGGGGGGGGGGGGGGGGGGGGGGGGAACGGAGGAAAAGTCACGTCCCCAAATTGACACGAGGTACGGAAAGGGACGCTTATGCGATACCAAGCCTTTTATTTGAATTCAGCGGCAAAAGCATTACAACGCAGATGCTTGAAATATTACAAAATTAAAAAAGTAGCTTTTTCTTAATACTAATGTTAGGAATATAAAAATTAGCTGGCCGGATGGCCCATTTTGAGCAGTGAAATAATATGCTTTTATTTATACAGACGGATAGATAATAATGAAGACATTGACAAAAGACTGTGTTGTTCACATCAGCGAAAGACTGCATTGAATCAAACATGTCACTAATTTGCACAAAAACCGCGACCTTGATACTCAAGTGTCCAAATCTAGTTAGAATGAAAGAGAGAGGGTGTTAAGGAGAATTGTGGCTAAAAATAACTTTTCAGGCAAATTTGTAGAGGGGACGGATAGGTTGGTTCAAAAACCAAGTACGTTTTTTTGTGAAAACGCAAGTAGAGACGGACGGACTAACAGATAAAAATCCATACTTGACTGAAGCATGACTGAAATGACTTTAGTGTAGGAAATTTGAATTTGAAAAAAACACAAGGCATTGATTGGCCACAGACAATCATATTATCAGCGCTCAGACGCGCTTTTTTTGCCATTCCTCAATAGTTGTCCAGTGATAGACACAGTAAATTTTAAGTGTGGTGATTTCCAATGAAGTAAATTGAAATAAGTTCAGGGACGCCATACTATAGCCAGCAGCTCAGCTGAGTTTTGCTAGCATTTCTGTGTTCTTTATTCACAATCTGGTAAGATTGAAATTATTTCTTTGTATATTTTGAATATTGTTTAATTTTCGAGTGATTTGATACTGCCATATCGAAATCTAGCCTTACAACAAGTAAGGATTTGCTCTAGACCCCCCGCCCTAGTTCAGGGTCTAGGGACAAACATATATATAAACTCCAGCAAGGATTAGGAAGGACAGATCAAGTGTTGAGATCAGTGGAACATATCACCTATCCTATCCTATGGCAAGAAGCTAATAAACATATTTCGGAATATGTAGTCTGGGAGAACTTATCCTATGTGAAACCAACTTGGTAAGATGTGTTGTATGGTCAGAGAGATCTGACCCTGTCTAAGTGGTGTTATTGTAAATTGTTACGTGTAGAAGTGGCTCCTTAGGTAAGGTTCTGAACCTAAACCAATACTTTATTTCAGAGCTGTGAGTTTTTTATGTTGACACCAAAAGGTGGTGTCAAATGCTGGGTAAATAATTGACAGTGAGGACCCGTGCAGTGTCGCATCTCGGCAGAACAGCCTTGTATTGCCCCCAAGCACGGAGAGGTGGGGCCACCCGATATATTGCCCCCAAGCACGGAGAGGTGGGGCCACCAGATTCCAGCACCAGAACTACTCTTTCAAAGTTACGTAAGCAGGCTGGTCTGCTGGATTTACACCAACTTCATAGACATAGCACCCAAAGTGAATTACTACTAAAACATCCCTTTTCTTTCCATCATTAATGGACAATGTTTGGTAGGCATAGACAGGGAGGGATGAAGCCACCCCAACAGCACATCTATTCATCGTTCTCCCAGGGAAAATAAAATTATGAACTGTAGAAATATTAACTAATCGTGAAAATTGTATACGTACACACCTTTTATTTATCATGCCATTTATTCATGCCATTCACTCATAAATTCCAAAATCTTTCATATGTTCTGGCCAAAATAAAACCTTGGTTCAGAACAAATAAATTTAAAAAAGATTTACTTTTCTAAAATTTCACCAGCTGAATTTAGTTCATTGTGTTCTAAATTTTATTGATAATATTATATTATTTAATATCTGTGTGTGTGTTTGTATATGTCAATACAACACATTACATTCAGTACCCTAGATTTTAACGTAGCCACATTCATTAGAAAAAAAAAGATAGGTGTGAGGTCGTAGTGGTAGCAAGAAAGGCCTTCTGAAAATTCACAGCTACATTTTATCTCAGGAGCCTTCACAGCTGACCTCATACATCACACTTAGTAATATCACCATCATACAATACCATCAAAACCACTACAACTACTATAAATCAATGATGAAACATTTCTTCTAAACTATTCAATTTATTTTCAAACTGTTGAAACCTAAAGTGATCATTAATTTTATTTTATTTGTAACGTTACAAATTTAACTTTGATTTAATCATTTTAAAGTTACTGCATGTTTGTCTCAGTCAATTTACTACACACTCTAAACAGAGCTTTACCAGAATAATAGAATTCCACTGAGTAAATCAGGAGTGGGGGTTTGAACAAGCTGAAATTAATAAGTGCTTAATTCCTTCACAAAAGTTGTCGGCAGATTCTAGAATTAACGTGCTCATCTAAAGCAGCATTGTTTTCGCTTATCTGAATATATTGTGAATACGCCCTTTGTAATAGAAGTGCCATTACCCTTCTATCTACATCTCTGCCAAGAGTAGTCTTGTGCGAAGGTAGATACCTTTAAAGCCTATATTAGATACTCTTGAGGGGAGGCAATACCGTCACAGTGGCAGTGAGAGAGCTGACAGACTGGCCTCGAGAGCACCAATAGTGGGAACACTGGACATGGATAAGGGAGAGATACTAAGGGCTATTAATGATCGCCTGCTGGATAATGACACTGCAATGGATGAATCAACAAGGCTGCGGCTGTTGGAGTTTGGCATCAAACGTGGGACAAGCAGAAATGGACGTGAGAGAGGATTCAAACTCTTCGACATTTGCTGAGGTAGAATGAGCACCTATGGGTTTGCCCGGAGTGCATTCAGCTCGATTCTGATTAACATTAACATTAGCCACTCCGACCCCATAATCATAATGTTTTATAATCTTATTGTGTAGTAAAGAATTCATCATCCTCGTGGGCAGACTGTTTTAACAACCACGTTTCTCCATTTCCTACAATTTATGATATCTTGGATGTTGTAGCCTGTATTTTCAGCACTTCCTAAATTTTATGATATCTTGAATCACTTGTAATTTGCATTTGTCACCTATACCATATAATCACTTAATCAATGCATTTCTGGCTCTCTCTCTATTTCTCTCTCTCTCTCTCTCTCTCTCTCTCTCTCTCTCTCTCTCTCTCTCTCTCTCTCTCTCTCTCTCTCTCTCTCTCTCTCTCTACTCAGTTCTGTCTCTACTTTCTTCCTTTTGTTTTAAATTTTGAATTAGCCGATTACTGCAAGACCCCACTAATGTAGTTCCCGGAGTTTTTTAGGATATGACGATTGCTCCCCTAGTCATGTCGAACAAGACGACTAACGTCAAGTTCTGCATGAGGCTGGCAATCTCATCATTAAAACAAGTTGCTACAGATAGCACTGCTACAAGAGCACATAATTCATTTGGTACAGTCTTCCTACAAACTAAGCGGATGTAGTGGTGGCCCCTTGTTCCACAAAGGGTGAAAATGGAAATTAATAAGTTATTACTAGGTTTATCCAAAGATGTTTGATTACTTTTTGTTAAAGTTGATCATAATCGACTTCATTGCACTCCGGGCAAACCCCTCGGGGTCAGTCTCCCTCAGTAAATGTTGAAGGTATGAATGCTAATTGTTCCTGTTGCGCGCTGGTTTTATACATGCTGGATGCATACTCTCATACGTCCATCTCTGCTAGTCTTAGGTTTGATGCCAATTTCCAGCAATCTTCTCCTTGGTAATTTATTGGCGGTGTCATTCTCTAACAGGTGCATGGAGGTATATTTGGTGTCATCCTAATATGACCACCAGCTATTCAGAATGCTACAGTACATGTACGTGGAAGTGAACCTATGGTTGACGTTAATTACATCCTCATTGACTCTTGAAATCATCCACACATTTCCAGAGATTCCACCTGTGGTGAACCTTGTTGAAAACCCAGCATTGCACACTAAGCTTGGAGAAGTCACTTGAGCCCAGGCGAAGTTCTTTGACTTGGTTGACTGCATGCAGAAGGATCTCATTATGGACCCACTGAAGGCAGAGGAAGCTGATAAGTGACTCTGTGCAGGACAAGACAATTCCTTGGGACAGCCCAGAACCAGAGTACAGTATTTTAGCTCTGCATAGTTGGAGAGCCCCCTTGGATGGCGGGAAATGCACAGAATGCCACTCACTTCTTACTCCTAGATTGGGACCAGATGTGACCATCCTTTAAGTGCAAGCCAAGCTGGAGAAGCTCACGACTTCAATTCAACACATTTCGGAATGGCAGAAAGCCACAGGAAAAGCCTAGATCTACAGTGTAGATAATACCAAGGAGTCTTCAACAGGTAATACAGAAAGAAAAAAAAATCTAGTGAGAAACGAACAGGTCGTGCCATCGTTGGAGCAGCTCCAGGTCAAGTCAAGTCAAGTCAGGTGCCCTGCCGCCAGGTTTAGACGCCCCGTCTCTTCACAGATGTTAAGTTTTGATAGCTATAATAAATGCTGTTGTTGGTTTATTCTTATGCAAATCAAACTATCCATTATGTCTTCTTTCCAGTGGCGTTTTAGGGGGAGGGGGTGTGAGGGGCGGTCCGCCCCGGGGGACAGCCAGGAAGGGGTGCCGTCGGACACTATTATGATAGTAAGGTAAAGGTAGTCACATAGAAGATACTGCCGTAGGGGAGTGAAATGTTAGAGACTTCACCATTCTAGGTCCAGCATCGAGAAGTGGGGTGATCAGTTGCCTTCCTCGCTGCCTCTTCCATGCCTAACTTAAGAGCAGAGGCAGATACCTATTTACAGCTGGGTAGACTTATGCGTGTCAGTACGGTGATTCGAACCAGGCACCTTTGTCTGAAGAGACCAGCGCTCTAGGTACTTACTGTTTTTTTTTTTTTACCAGCGGCACTTGGGCTTTCAGCCCTTCGGCCCAATGACATGTCATTGCGAGGCTGGGGAACCTGTGGACTTTCCTTCCAACCCGGTCAATAGCTTCGGTCCTTCCCATCCACAGAGGGTTTATCTCAGGAGCCGTTCAGGTTTTCAGTCAAAATCCCGGTCGATGACACTGCTTCAGATGCCCACGCCCGGGCTTGAACCTTGAACACCTGATCGGCAGCGCAACGTGGTAACCATTACACCAGCGCGGCTTCCAGGTACTTACTGTTAAAAATATACTTGCAAGTGAGTTTCTCTATGAGAAGGGGGTGCCAATAGTAGTATACGCCCGGGGTGCCAAATACTTTAGGGACGCCTCTGCTTCTGTCTTTCGTTAATTCTCTTTCCTTTTATTTTTCCCGTAGTCGAGCGCCACCCTTCTCATCACATGTCCAGTAAATGTTGATAATCATCTGCTTTATTAATTACATTTCTTTGCTCGTTAGATCGTCTCAAACATTCTTTGTTAGTTGTATTTGCTGTCTGTGAGATTTTCTTTAATTCTTCTGAGAAAATAGATCTCTGTTCCTTCCTACAAGTTTTTTTTTTTTTTTAAACTCGGTGTCCAAGAATCACTTCCATACAATAACATCGGTTCCAAGTATCACATCAGATCCGGTTTCTTTAAACAGCAATAGTAAACGATATATGAAGAAATTTAAAATAAAATAGTTTATGAACATCTTTTGAAGATAAACCCTGACCATTCAGCAGTACAAACAAGCAAGCTTAAAATACAAGCGACCGTTATTAAACGTTGATCTAGGTAAGATGGGTCGAGGGGTTGATAGATTGTTATTGTTAATCAGAATCGACGTCATTGCACTCCGGGCAAACCCATAGATGCTCAGTCTCCGTCAGCAAACTTAAATGTCGAAGGGTATGAACGCTAATTGTCCCTGTTGCGCGCTGGTTGTAAACATGCCGGATACATCCTCTCATACGTCTATCTCTGCTGGTCTTATGTTTCATGCCAATTCCAGCAATCTCAGCCTTGATGATTCATCGATTGCAGTGTAATTTTCTAATAGGCGATCATTAATTGCTCTTCATTATATCTCCCTTTTCCATATCCAATGCACCTTCTATGGGTGCTGTTTAAGCTAATCAGCTCTTTCATTGTCGCGTGCCCCTGCATGACCAGGACAGTAGATCCACACGAGTTCCTGAAGATTCGAGGCTTCGTTTTCAATTCGTGCCAGATCCATCTTTGGACCTTCCAAAGCACGGATTATGAGTGATATAATAACTTGTTAATGAAGTTTCATACAACCACCTTAAGGCTGCAGTAGCTGCCTCTACCTCCATTCTCATTTTCAAGAAAAATAGCAATTTTGACAACAACAAAAGTATGCCATAGTACTGAGCAAAATGGCTTTCCATACTGGACGTGTAAAAAGAATACATCACGTGTATTGATCAGGTGGAACACATATAAGCTATGAACGTGCGTCAAACTGGTCAGCAGCAGTGACTTTTTAAGACGTGGTGATCAGATATAGTTGTAAGACTTGGTACTTGTTTTTTAAAAACATGTTTTGACCAGCTTTTCATTGCGTGCAAATGTAATTCACAGAATGCAGTAATAGTTCACGTTGCTTGTAACCTTTTGTTTTGCATCAGCGCTTAATTAGAGTTTTGACTATACCCTTGTAACGATATAAAGCGAATTTAAATTATAAAGAAAAATAAACCCGTTGCAAGTGATACCTTTCTGTCAGTGCGGAGGAACGTGCGTGGATATCTGTTTCAGTGGAACAAAACTACATGTACAGCGTGGTAGTAAACCCACTTTCTAATTTACTTACTTGTTTAGTCGTTATTCCTCTACTGTGACGTGTAGAGGTTTGGAAGAGAGAGCGCCATACTATCCAATCGGCTGTCTTCATCTTGGCGTGGTTCCATTCTAGTCCTCGGTCCTTCAGAGATTGTCTAATGTTGTCCTTACAGCGGACTCTGGGTCGTTCTCCCCTTCTGCACACATGACCAAATCATCTTAGTTGTTCGTGGTAGCCGATCTTCTCCCATTCTGCAAACATGACCAAACCATCTTAGTTGTCATGGTAGCCGATTTTCTTCCATTCTGCAGACATGGCCAAACCATCTTAGTTGTTCGTGGTAGCCGATCTTCTCCCATTCTGCAGACATGATCAAACTATCTTAGTTGTCATGGTAGTCGATCTTCTCCCATTCTGCAGACACAGCTAAACCATCTTAGTTGTTCGTGGTAGCCGATCTTCTCCCATTCTGCAGACATGGCCAAACTATCTTAGTTGTCGTGGTAGCCGATCTTCTCCCATTTTACAGACATGTCGTGTGACGAAATGGACGACCTTTTCACGATCATTGTTTCACTCCGGCAGTATCGGTACATTTGTGGTACTGATTTTTATTATGTGCTCTCAAGTATCGCACTTTTCTTTCTTTCTTCGTTATTTTTCTGCTAAATAGCAGATATTTGATTTTATCAAATCATTCGACACTCCTCTCTGTGATGTCACCTGTTTATTACACGGTCATCCTAGCTTGCGGTGAGCAACTGAGATAAGATAGCCGTCGGCGTGTTTAGATTGAACCGCCGATAAGATGAATCTTTTGGTAACCCAGATGGGCAGACACGGAGTTTTTGCGTACTCATACGACAGGTAACGAGATTACTGTCTATGTGACACATATGGGCAGACAAGTGTGACATAATCGCTTCCGGGCTGACTTTGTTATAATAACATTACTTTCTAATAAAGTAATAAGTATTACAGCTTACCCATGTTATCATGTGTGTCTACCAATCTGCCTGTGAGAGTGTATGCAAGGCATCAGATATCCATATATGGTAATACGTGACATTTTCAGGCACGCACCTTATTCTCGTGGGACTATTTTGAAAATATCACACTCTATCTGCATGATTTCAAATGATTGGATCTTTCTAATTAGATTTATAACAACAATGCATGGGAAGATAGGAATATAGTCTGACCATAATTTCACGCTCGCCAAGATAACATCATACCTCGCCAGAGTGAAGACTAGATTCATAATTCCCCCTTTTAACCGGACCTTTTATTGGAGAACCAAATAAGACTTACAAAGCACAGGGAATCTCTGCATTTTAATATCGAACACCGAGACTAGAAAACTGAAGAGACACACGGAGTCAGAGAGGGAATCTATTGTCAACTATTGTCAAATTAAAGACACCACAGACGCGTGTAAGAGACCGACTCGTCTCTGTTATTTATCTGAGCAACAAGTATGTAACACACACACACACACATACACACACATATATATATATATATATATATATATATATATATATATATATATATATATATATATATATATATATATATATATATATATATAATTTATATATATATATACTCTATATAGTATCTATAATTATTTTTGGAATGCACTGCTTTGTAATATATATATTTATAAATTTATCTTATATATATATATATATATATATATATATATATATATATATATATATATATATATATTTAGTAGTGAAAATATTTGTGGTGCAACCTCAGTATCTATTTATTTTTGGAATGCACTGCTTTGTATTTTGAAATTTTTTACTATTTAAAATTACTTTAAAATTTCTCCTTTACTCTGGTACTTATATGTTAAGTTTTGTTTTGGTAATATAAAATTTTATTATGTTTTGTAGTTCGCTGAGTAGGTCGACTTTTAGTACAGTTTGTAGTGATAGTGAGTTTTGTGCTTTCAAAGTTTTTTTAGTGGTTTTCTTTGCTGTTCATATTTTTTACACGTTAGCACATAATGAGCAATGGTATTTCTTTTAAGACATGCTTCACAGTGGGGTCCCTCTATCATAAAATATCCTATTCCTAGTTGTAGTCGAATAAGTTTTTTTATTGCATGGACTTTTTGGCTCTCTATTTATTGACATGTTCGTGTTGGATCTTTCAGCAGCTTATAAGCATGTCTAGCTCTCTGGCTTTGTTTCCAATCCTCTGTCCATTCCCTTGCCATTAGACTTTTTATTTTGCTTTTGATTTCCGTTGAGCCCAAACATGTGTTTATGCAGTTAAGGCGGCTTCTGCCTGTGTTAGCTTCCTTGTCCACTACATAATTTCCTTCTGTTCCCACATGTGAATGTATCCATGCTTTTAGAATTGTGCGGCCTCTGGTGTTTAGATGTGTGCTAAGTTGAAATATTTCTTCTGCTATGTTTGGTCGGCTACATTCATGTGCATTACTTAGTGCCTGTATTGCTGATAGAGATTCAGTTAAGATTGTTAGCTTACGGGGGTGGGGGGTGGGGGGGGGGGAAGGGGGGGGGTTGTTAGTAGTTATGTCCAGTGCTTTTGCTATTGCAACCATTTAACCATTTCTGCTGTGAAGATTGATGTATTTTCAGTTAACTATAATTTTTCTTTAGCCTCCATGCTGGGATATGTATTCCTATGCCCAATTCTTCATTTTCTACTTTAGATCTATCAGTATATACTTTTAAGCTGCCCTTACTTATTTGATCTATATATTCCTTGGCTATGTCTTTGATACAGATTTTTTTTACCTTATTATTGACGATTTATGCTAAATGCAGGTCAATATCAGGTTTCTTGAGCTTCCATGGTGGTATCAC
Organism: Oreohelix idahoensis; assembly: GCA_024509875.1. NCBI lineage: Eukaryota > Metazoa > Mollusca > Gastropoda > Stylommatophora > Oreohelicidae > Oreohelix > Oreohelix idahoensis. The sequence goes on from JAMPIV010004967.1 coordinate 154,090, forward strand.
TGGGGTGTATTTGCTACTACATTTTATTGCATTAATTATAGTTTTTTGCTGTTCTACTTCTTCCAGTCACTTCCAACCTATTGGAGTACCCCATACCGTTGGGTGATTCTTCGCAAACACTGATCTGGTTGGGTGATTTTTGTCTGTTAGTACCTTGGTCATATAATTTAATCCAAGTTCTTTTCATCTCAACTTTAGTGGCTGTCGTAGATTTATGATAGGTGAATTAAGACTCAGATTGGTCCCTTCTGAATAGACTAGAACATGAGGTGACTCAGTGAGAGAAGATATAAGAAAATAGTTTTTCACGAGTGAGATGGTGGAAAAATAAGTAATTCTGTCCCTGAACTCGAGAAAATCTCTCGCTCAGTCTATCTCTCTACAACAGAAAATGTATGTCAGACAGATACTCAGTAATATATAGATATACTTTATATCAACCACTCACAGACACGCGCACACAAGTGACGAACGTTTAGACGTACAGACGTGAAACTATATCTATGGAATAGGAATATTTGTTTGGAAGAAGCTGACCGACACACTTAAATAAGTTTATGTAAATTTTATTCTTCATAAAGAATGTCACAACAGAAATCAGTAGAATATCAAATCTCATACAAATATACATACGTTAATGAATTTACTAAAAAAACTAACAAAGAAGATAGACCCATAGGTGTAATCCTTTCCACCTCTGTTTAGCCCACGATCCCGTTAGAAGAAAAGTTATAGCCTCCAAAGAGTCACAGATTTATACGCTATGGTCTAAGATTTCTCCTCTATAGTTTAAGAACAGAGTTAATACCTGAATCTAGTCTAAGAAGAAAACAGCATTAGCAACAAACTTGCATAAATGAAATTACAAAAATACAGAGTTATTAAATGAGTTATTACATGAAAGAATTATTTTTCCTGCATTCGCTTGCTCTGACAAACAAACCGTGATCACAGAAAACACACACAATCAACCTTACCTACAGGTTGCTTTCACCAACTTCTGGAAAAATTGATTAAAGGAACATGCTTGTTGGTTGACGAGCGAATCAAGCCCCAGTCTCTCCAACCGACTAATTAATCAAATGTTGGGAAACGATAGCTTCACTATTTTTAAGCAGGATGCTGTTAAATGTTACTTCAAATTTTGTCCAGGTAGGAAATAATTATGGAATCAACTGGTCACAGGGTACAGTAGCGGGAATTCTTCAATCATACATCGATTGTCAGGTAAACAAATTCTATTCAGGATCAATCTTCTTCACAACACGTGGTCGTTATATAAGTACTGTTACTGTTTTGATTTAGTCGCCATCACAGGCCGACTGTATATGAACTTTGGAAAAAAAACCAAGAACTCTAGATATTCGAATAGTCCAGTTATCATTTATTCTAATGTCTTTTGGGCCAGTGCTATGTCTCTATCTGGGTGTAAACCACAAGGCCGGACAGTCACTTTGAAAAGCCCTATAAGTTATTTAGAATGTTCTTTCTTTGTAGAAAATATATTCAGTTCATATGGAATGGAAGCCGCTGGTAAGATTATAGGGTTATTGACCCTGAACTGAATAGGGAGAAAAAAAAATGCAAAACGTAACATCATATAACATATTTCACAATTCTATTCTACCCACGTAAAATATAACATAGTTATCCACTTCGGTTATAACTTGAATTATAAACTGCAAGCTTAGAGCTTGCCTCATCGTTTAAAACTCCCCGTGAAATAAATTCTAGTCATTAAAAATAAATAATCTACCCATCATGAATTAGAAATATATATAAATACATTTCGTCAGTACTCACAATGTTTAGCGCATTACTAGATGGTTAACTATTCTCAGACTGGTTACTAGCAGTTAATAAAATTTACATTATAGCTAGAAGAGTTACCTAGACTATATTTATTTATTCTGCTACCCACTGTAACACAGTGCACTTATAGAAATACCACTGATGGACCGGTCTAGTAAATACTCAGCACACAATCTAGAGAAATATAATAATTCGAACTACCAATTATATCACTCGACAATACTAGTCAATATTTTTACATCACACAGAACTAAAACTATCTCCAATCGACCCACTAAATGATACTTCTATTAACAGAGATCTTAGGAATCGGAAGCTAGATGGTTCTAGACTGACTGCAGAGTCTGAATGAATTGAAGTCTAAACTGCTCTGGTATAAATATATGAAACTGACAAAGAATGCTACGCTATTTCTCGAACCAGAATATGCCCGACTTAACGCTTTTAGCACCTACGCCCAGATTTACATATTTCCTTCTCTTCTCTACGAATCACAGGGATTTCTCACACATGAACCGCGACCAGACTTTACACCTCTAATAAGTTCTCTCGATCTGATCAGACATCGGCAATAAACTTACAGAGTGCGTTTTACACATTCTAATTCAATGGCAGTTTCCAGCGATCAATGTCTTTCATCTCAAATCTTTCCCCGATAATTAATTACTTCACTAGCGAATATAGGAACAGGTAATAGACAATTTCTTGCCCTCCGGTCCCTGTTACATCGATTTCTCGATCTCTGGCGTTCAAGATACAGGTAACCGGCTCGCTTATGCTAATCAGGTATGCTCGTGATCTACATCAAAGAGAATGCAATTAAATGCTAGCTAAGTTTAGAAACTAAGAAAGGTTTGAAAAATTGGAGGGTTAAGTTCCTCCCAGTCGTAGGCGACAAGGAAGCGGTAGAAAAAGCGAAAGAAAGGTAAAAATTTGTGATGAATAAAGAAAAGATATAGAAATTTATTAATAATAAATCTCTCTGCCACAGTGGCATTATGCCTAGTGCTACCTCTAGTGCTTCAAGTGATGTTGATTTTATTGCTCCTGCAATTGTTCATAGTGCCTGGTGTTGTATTTTATCTAATTATTTTCTTATTGCTGGGTGCTGCTGAGTCGTATACTATACACGCATAGTCTATAACCCCCCCTGACAAATGATCTGTAAAACATAAGCATAATATTTTTGCTTCCTCCTCATCTATTACCTTTTAGGTATCTCATGATGTTAGTGAGTCCTTTGCAGCTCTCCATCAGCTTATCTATTTGATTATTGTAGTTTATATATATATATATATATATATATATATATATATATATATATATATATATATATATATATATATATATATATATATAAAGCTACTTTCACTGAAGATGTGAAACCCTTTCATATCTCATCTATGTAAATAGAACTACTGTCATCCGCAGCCTCCAAATGATTGCTATTTTTACTTGCATCATTCTCCTCAGTGCTCCAATTTCGACTCATAAAATCTGCTCCTGCATTCTCTTTCCATGGTATGTATTGAACTTTAAATGAGTACACGCTTTACAATAGAGCCCACCTCATAATTCTGGAGTTAAACTCCTTATTGGCTCCTAGGAATGTACTGTGAACGAAACGCCATATAAATATTCGTGGTGTCTCCTAATGCCATTCACGAGTGCCAGACATTCCCTCTCCACGGTCGAATAATTCCTTTCTGCTGTATTCAGTTTGCGGCTGCAGTAGGCAACTGGAAACAGCGTGTTAGGGTGTTGGTCATCTGCCTGAAGCAGTATTGAACCGATCCCTTTCCGCTGGCGTCCAAGCGCAAAACGAAAGGGTTCTTAAGGTCGGGTAGCCTTAGAATGGGGTATTTGGACAGCTGTTCCTTCAGAGTGATGTTAGCGCTCTCACACACTGCGGTCCAAACAACCTTATCGGGTTTTCCCTTTCTGGTGAGGTCAGTGAGTGGTGCTGTAAGACCGTTAAAGTATTTGATAAACTTTTGGTAATACGCGCACAGTGAAAGGAAAGAACGTGCGTCTGTCTTTGTTCTTGGCCTCTTCGCTGAACGTATCTTCTCAATGTTTTTGGCAACTGGCCACATACAGCCGTGAGAAATGGTATGCCCTAGGAAATCAAGCTTTTCAAAGCCGATTAAACATTTGCTAGGTCGGGCGGTCAAACCAGCTTCCTTTAGTCTCCTGGGGAGCATAGCGACCGTAGCAATATGTTCTTCGTAGTTATCCGTTGCTATCAGTATATCGTCCATGAAATTGTGTATGTTTGCAAGGGTTCTAAAGCTTTCTTATCATTCTGGTGAAGACTCTTTGTGCGTTGTGTAACCCAAAAGGCATAAGATTGAAAGTATAACGTCCTTCGCTGGTGCTAAAGGCTAATAGGGGTTTAATTTCCTCGTTGACTGGTATTTGGTAATAACCTTTACTCAGGTCAATCTTGGAGAAATTTTTAGTCTTGCTAAGTTTGGTAAACAGTTCCGAAGCGTTTAGGAGGGGTTCAGGCTGGAACTCTGTGACTGTCTTGAGCAAACGATAGTCAATACACAGCAGAACTTCCCTATTCGGTTTCTGTAACAGTACTACGCTTGAACTATAGGGAGATGTAGACTCGCTAATAATCCCAACTTATAGTGACTTGTCTATTTCTCCATATAACGTATCTGCTTTCGCATACGGGATCGGGCAAACTCTGGTTCGCACAGGTGTCTCGTTTGTCAGTTTCATATCGAATTCTACGAGATGTGTCGGACCAGGTATGTCCGTTAAGACTGCTGAATACTGTTTCAGTAAGGCCGTAGTTTGTTTGTTGTGTTTCTGAGAGAGTGTCGCCGAATTTAACATCTTTAAATGACTCAGTTTGCTGTAGTGGGTATTCCATGCAATTATCGTCATCTTCCTCATCTTCGTTGCTATAGCGACCGCCAAGAGATGTTCGGGAGAAGGCACCGGTCTTTCCAAATATTTCTTTAACAGATTTATATGGTAAACTGTTTTCTTTCATTTTATGGAGATCTTGAGTTCGTTCTCAAGATCTTTTTAAGGACGTAAACGGCCCTTGCCATCCGATACGTAGTTTGTTGTTTCCGGTAGGAAGTAGCAACAAAACTTTCTTTCCTGGTTGCAATTCTCTCTCTTTCGCTGCTCTGTTGTATCGTCTAGCATGCTTCATGCGTGCTCGCTTAAAGTTGGTAGCCGCTAGGTCCCATCCTAGTTGTAACCGTTAATTTAACTCCGATACATACTTGAATGCTGAGACGACTGTCTCATCAGCCTTCTGGTCTGTCAGTGACAGTAGTAAGGCTTCTAGCGGGTCCTTAATAGGTCTGCCGAATAAAAGTGTAGCTGGTGGTAATCCTGTTGAGGCCTGGGGAATAAGGCTGCAGGAATGTAAAGGTCCCAATCTTCAGGTTTCTCTTGTCCCAGCCTTCGAAACATCATGGTGAGTCTGCCGTTGAAGCGTTCCACGAGCCCATTTCCGGCCGGATGGAACGGACTGGTGTGGATGTAATTGGCCCTCAAGATCTTAAAGATCTCCTTTATTAACAGGCTACGAAATTGGGATCCGTTATCCGTCAAAACTTGTTGAGGAATCCCAACCATGTAAAAATATGCACTAGGGCTTCTGCGACATGCTTGGAATCCGTGCCTGTTAGCGGTATAGCTTTGGCCAACATAGTGCATGTGTCGACTAAGGTCAGGATAAACCTGTTCCTTCTTTCAGGGGTCCTATGATGTCGACTGCAACCCGTTCAAATGGTGTCACCACTATTGGCATTTCTCCCATAGGAACTGGGGGGTGTCCAATTCTTGGGTGCCACACGTTGGCACTTGGTGCAGGATTTAACATATCAGCATATCTGATGATATCAGTGTTCATTCCTGGCCACCAACAGTGAGTAGATATTCGCTGGATAGTGACGTTTTGTCCCATATGTCCACTAAAGGGAAGAGAGTGCCCCCATTTCTAAGATTTGGTCTTGTACTGCGTCCGTACTTCTCTTCTTCTTTGATCCATAACTGCCAACCGTCAAAGTAGTCAGCGGCCATCACGCCTCGTGGCGTCCTGTAGGGCAGCAACAAATTGATTCCACTTTGCTCGGTTGGCGGCCATCCTTCGTACAGTGCCCCAACTCTGGTTCATTCATTGCATCTCTGCTTCCACAGTTCTCCGCCAGGTTGTTTTTGGTCGGCCTCTCTTTTGCTTTCCCTCGGGGGTCCATAGCATAGCTGTTCTTGTGATAGTATCAGGGTCCCTTCTGAGGAAGTGGACAACCTAACTCCAGCTCTGCCAGCTATGATGGTGTGCATGTTCTCCTGTTTACTCCGAATAATTAGTTCTAGGTTGCTGATGTGTTTGGCCAAAAGATTCGGAGAATTTTCCTTAGGCAGATTGTGTGGAAGGAGGACAGTTTCGACATTTCCTTCTCTGTTACTCTCCAACATTCCACACCATAGAGAAGCACAGAAAGTACACAGCTCTCATGCAGTCTTAAGTTGGTGTTTGTGCTGTACTGGGAAGACTTCCAAATGTTGTTGAGACTAGCAAAGGCAGTTCTCGCTTTATTCATTCTGTTGTAAATGTCTTTGCTTGTTCCGCCGTCAGGTGTTACTATGGATCCTAGGTAAGTAAATGTGTCTGTCTGTTCTAACGTCTGGTTCCTAACTGTTATTGGCTCAGGACTGTCCCCATTTAGTGTCATGACCTCTGTCTTCTTCAGATTGATGTTCAGGCCAACCTGCTGGCCATACTTATTCAGTCTATTGGTTTTGTCTTGAATGTGTTGATGTGAATGCGCGAGTAGTGCAACATCATCTGCATATTCCAGGTCTTCCAGTGCAGAAAATGTTGTCCATCTAATTCCTCTTTGACTGCCCTCTGTTGTCTGGCGCATTACCCAATCTATGGCTGTCAGAAATAATGTTGTTGATAAGGGGCATCCCTGTAGTACTCCTGTTTTCACTTGGAAAGTTACATTATTCAATCCGACACTGCACGTGAAGTTAGAATATAGGCTTTTTATGATGGAAACAATACGGCTGGGAATTCCATTAGCCCTCAGTATTTTCCAAAGGCTGTCTCTGTGTATGCTGTCGAAAGCCTTTTCAAAATCAACAAAGTTTATGTACAGCTGTCTTTGCCATTCTGAGCACTGCTCTTTAATGTTCCTGAGGGTGAATATATGATCTGCACATCTTCTGTTCTTTCTAAAGCCCGCTTATTTTTTCCTCAGTTCATGGTCAACTGCTTTTGAAATTCTCTGGATGATTATCCTGCCTATGTCTTAATTTTTAGAAGATAGGACTGAGGTAATTATGGTCCCATTAAAGCAAATATGATAGTGACAGCTGTGTGAAAGGAAGGTGTAAGAAATAGTTTCTGTTTCACGAGATGGTGTTAGTGTAAGAGAAAACACAGTCTTGGATTTAGCAATTGCGCTAATCCAGCCTATCTTTTACGACTATATTTACTACAGACGCACTCCCTCTCCTTGTATAAAATACAAGTTACACAACTTTCACGTACACACAGTACGGTTACAGAAATACGTACTGACGTGAAAATAAACTATGCATAACATATAAAAGGACAGGGGTTTCACCAACACTGTTTCTTAAGGTTTATTATGTTTATTAACGCTAGAAATATCACAACATCTAGAAAGAAAGCATTATAATTACATCAATGAATTATAGTTTACAGACAAGAAATGAAAATATAATCTAATAGGTCTCCCTCTTGCATGGGAAAACTAGGAAAGAACCCAACAGAGGTGATTAACCCACAGAAAAAGATCAAATTAATTACCAATGGGAGTAGGGATTGGTCAGCACGAGCAAGACTAAGTCTTTAATTTTCCTATCCCGAGAAGATAAAAAAAACAACAACTCAGATTTAGTGAGAGATAAATAAGAGAAGGTAGGTCGGTTAGTAAATAACACAAATATTAGTATCTTTCTATCCGTTCACTCACACAGACAGTACAGTAGCCCACTCTCAGTTATGCTTACCAAATGGTGACTCTGCATACTCTCCTCGGAATTTAAACACAAGTAGTTATTAAAAAAAACCGAATCAGTCATATTCAGGGTCAAGTGTAGCCCCAGATTATTCCGATAAGCTGAGTGCTATTGTTCGGTGAGTCGCTCCAGTTGATGCGTTGGTATTTGTACCTGGCTATTTTTCCTTTTCACTGCAGGTATTTTCTTTGGATAAGAGTTTCTATTGTGGTGGCACTGTCCTGGGAATTAATATGGTAAAATATTGTTCCAGTGGGGTCTAGTCTCAGTTGACTATGACACTCGGAGACGTGATGGAATACAAATGTTAACTGAGAAAAAATCTACTGTTCGTTGAGGTGGGAACCGAATACGAACATTGAGTTCTCTTAAATTAATCCGATGAAGGAAAAACAACCCCGGTCAGTGGTCAGATAAAAAGTACTGACTTACGGCTCCAGCCGAAGGTTAAGTATATTATGATGTAAAAAAAGTTGAATTCTGGGAATGTTCAGTACCAGTTTAAAATTTTTTTTATCTATTATTGTTTGCTTTCTTGCTTTAGCTTCTTGTCATAAATAGAGAAGTGGACCGCGCAGGGGGTCATAACACAAAGCTGGTCATAACAATAATTATTTGTATGCTGGTAGGAACCTCAGATCAAAGAAACGCTGGATCGCAGGGTTTGATCAGCCTGGATTATTAGGAAGATAAACATAAGATCATATTATAATCATATCCTAACACACGCGTTTAGGTAAGACCTATAAATCACTCCGGTATTAAATTAAATTTAAACTGCACACAAGTCTAGCTAATCTCGTCGCTCCTAACATGAGATATGAACACTAGTCGTTATACAATTATTACACCAGATGGAATAGAAAATAAATCGTGTTCTCTAAATTTTCCACCGCCTAACGTCTATAATTTTATTCAAAGCATTTCTTACTGAGGAAATAGCGCGTGATTAATTTTACGTTTATAGCTGATAAACTTCGATATACGTTATTTAATTAACACAAAAATCCTCAGTGAAATATAATGGAACACTTTAACAATTAAAACACTCAAAATCTAATATATTATTACCGCAGCACGGAAAGATGAATTAATCTCCACGTATATGAATCCAGAATGATAGTATGGCTCTCATATGCGAGCTAGGTACTTCCTTCAAACTCTCTGGCGCCACTTATAACTGAATTTTTAAGAGGTGCGTATATATATTAAATAACTGAAAATAGTTAGCTACATGCAAGATTTCTCACCCCTGCCCGTTTCTGGGGAATTTCTTCGGTCAAATCGTGAATGAAGGCTCTTTTTAACGCCTTCGCCGCCCGTAGATTCATTACGCTAGCGCTGGACGCCTTTAAAGTCCCGTCTCCTCGGTAAGCATTTACGTCTCCTGGACGCGATCAAAAGAAATAAAGACGGTAAAATGGTTAACGCCCTTTCTGTATTCTGTGCTTACGACCCGTTCTCTCTTAGTGACTACAAACCTTGTTACCCCGCCCTCCCCGTTTTCAGGAACACATCGCTGACAAAATTACGTATCTTGACAGTCAACAACCCCCTTCGCCCCTCCACTTTTTGAAAGGAAGACAGTAGAGATATGAATGCTGTATCAATAGTGCTAAAACAAATACAGGTAGGCGTGGCTAAACTAGAAAATAAAACAGATGGCGAAATGCATGGCTGTATGCGTGATAACCCTTTTTGCGTGTTAATTAGGAAGCGAGCAAAATCCACGTGGAATCGAGTTATTTGGTAACAGAAAAAGGGGTGACTGTGGGATTAAAGCGACTGATCGAGATGCTCGATTTTCATACGTCACAGCCTAGTATTTTGCTGGGAACTGAGAGGAGAGTAATTCCTCTCCAGTTGTTGCAGTCTGCAAGGTCGCCCTTCTTGGGCAATTTGACAATTATTTCTTTACTCCACTCTGTTGGTGTTGTCTCAGTTTCCCAGACTTGTGCAAATAGTGGTTCTAATAGTTCTGCTGCTAGTTCAGGATCTACCTTGAATAACTCAGCATTTGGATTGTCGTGACCCGGCGCTTTTCCATTGTTTAGCCCTTTGATAGCTGTGATGATTTCTTCTTTTCGTGGGGTGTCTGTATTTAAGTCTAAGTCACTTTCAGCCTCAGGAACATTCAGCTGAGTCTCTGGTGGTTCCTTATTCAGTGTTTCTCTGAAGTGTTCTGCCCATCTTGTTTCCCGCCCCTGTGCTGTGGTGATAAGATTTCCTTGCTTGTCTCTTACTAACGTTATGTTGTTTGCACCTCGGTTTCCACTGATAGTTTTAGTTATTTTATAAACTGTGCTTTGTTCATTTCTCAGTGCTGCCTTTTCTGCCTGTCTTGCAAGGTCATCCAGAAATGTCCTTTTGTTAGCACGGGTTTGACGTTTTACTTCCTTGTCCAACTTACTGTACTGTTTCACCATATATTGCCTTTAATCTGGGAGACTTAGCTTGTTTTTTTTTCATTTCCTTTCTCTTCGCTATGGCGTTTAGCATTTCTGGTGTTATCCAGTCTTGGCTCTTTCTTTCCTGGAATCCCAAGCATGACTTGCTGCTTTCCTTGTATATTGTTGAGATGGTGTTGAATTTCTGGTCGACATCATCGGTCTCTGTTCTTTCCTGGCTTATGGTAATCTGATATCGTCTCTTTACGTCGACCACGAAAGCTTTTCTGGTGAGGGGGTCCTTAAGTTTCGTGATGTTATATCTTTTCTGTTTGACTGCAACTGGTCGAGCAGCTCTGAGTTTCACCTTCAGTCCTACTACTACTAGGTGATGATTACTTCCCACATCTGCACCTCTTCTTACTTTCACGTCTTGTAGTGCATGTATCCATTTGCCATTTATCATTATGTGATCTATCTGGTTTCTGTCTCGTCCGTTTGGTGATTCCCATGTTATCTTGTGCACTTCTTTGTGTGGAAAAAATGTTCCTCCAACGACCAGTTTGCTAATACTGCAGAAGCTTATTAAATTGACCCCATTCTCGTTTACTGTTGCACTGCCGAATTTCCCCATTACTCTTTCTTTATAATTATTGTGTGTTCCAACTTTCGCATTTAGGTCTCCCATTACTATAATAAGATCGTAGCTGGGTGCTGTTTCTATTTCCTTTTGGACCTGTTGATAGAACTCGTTCTTGATCTCTTCATCGCTGTCGTTTGTTGGTGCATAGCTTTGTATAATTGTGGTGTTGGTGAATCTCCCTCTCAGTCTTTGTCTTATCAGTCTGTTGTTGATGGGTTTCCATTCCAGTAAAGACCTTTCCATTCCTTTCTTCAGGATAATGGCTATACCTTCGTTGTGCTGACCATCCTCTCTATCAGAATAAAGTACTTTTTCCCCTGTAGCTGTTTTTATTCTCCCCATCCTTGTCCATCCGCTCTCGCATATTCCCAGGATATGTAATTTGTAGTTCCTCATCTCTGCTGTGATTTGTCTCAGCTTTCCTGCCTTATTCATAGTTCTGACGTTCCAAAAACCAATTCTGGTTTCGTGTTTTGCAGTCAGGGCATCCATTTTCATGCCAATGGTTTCCTTTCGGCTTTCACCACTGCTAGTCATACGAGCCTGACACTCCGGATGTCCGTCCCGCATTAAAGTGTTTTCATACACTTCCGTAACAAGTGCGATTTTTTTACATAGACAGGGGTGTCGGCCCTGGGCTAAAACCCCCATCCTGGAGGACCTGGGTACCAGGTTTTGTCTGACACCTACCGACGGAGACCAGTCCAGCTTGGTTGAACCTACCAGGAGTAAATCTCCCACTGGCACAGCTCTGGGGATTGTCAGGATACACAAGCTGCCATACCGCTACAAGGTATAGGTACTATTGATGGTAGGCGTCGGTACTAGGAGCTGATTATGTCCCTGTTCAGGATCGCCCTTTCTTCGATACAGCACACCATCCTTGGAAAATATGTCTCCGATGTGTCTGGTGTCTTCGGCCATGGGCAGTTTCTTAAAGCAGGGTTGTAAAGTAGAGTCCTTTTTTTGCGCCTCTTTCAGTTCCATAGGTAACTTATTAGATGCAGGCGCCCGTTCCTTTTTGGTTTGCCCTCTTGTTGTTACTGCTGCCACAATCGGCTTTTCGGTATCCCAACAAACACATATCTACATCCAAGTATTACTGGGTAAATAGGATCATCCATAATAGCCGTTTTGACCGACATCAAACGGCCTTCGTTACGGTAGCAGTTTCCTTTGCTCGCGGAGAGTTCTTCCCCGTGTTTCTGAAGATCAAAAGATTAACTGGTCTCTGTGTCCGACATCAAAGAGTCTACGCTTTCTACGCATGTGTTGACCGATAGCTCGCGTGAGACCAGGTAAACAAACCTAATTCGATAATTATTATGATTGGCGGGTCGCAAGTATGTAGACTTTGCTTTAGGAAGAAGAGGCAGCACTGAGAAATGAACAAAGCACAGTATAAACAATAACTAAATTCATCAGCGGAAAACGAGGTGCAAACAATATTACATAAGTAAGAGATAAGCAAGGAAATCTCATCACGACAGCAGAGGGACAGGAAACAAGATGGGCAGAGCACTTCAGAGAAACCCTGAACAAGGAACCACCAGAGACACAATTGAATGTTCATGAGGCTGAAAACGATCTAGATGTAAATACAGACATTCCACGAAAACAAGAAATCATCACAGCAATTAAACGGTTAAAGAACGGAAAAGCTCCTGGCCATGATAACTTAAATGCAGAGCTATTTAAGACAGACCCTGAGCTAGCAGCAAAACTATTAGAACCACTATTTGCACAAGTCTGGAAAACGGAAACAACACCATCAGAGTGGAACAAAGGAATAATTGTCAAATCGCCCAAGAAGGGAGATCTTGCAGACTGCAATAATTGGAGAGGAATCACTCTTCTCTCAGTCCCCAGCAAAATATTAGGCAGGATAATTATACAGAGAATTTCAAAAGCAGTAGACCACAAACTGAGGAAAGAACAAGCAGGATTTAGAAAGAACAGAAGATGTGTAGATCATATTTTCACTCTCAGGAACATTATAGAGCAGTGCTCAGAATGGCAAAGACAGCTGTACATTAATTTTGTTGATTTTGAAAAGGCTTTTGACAGCATACAAAGGGACAGTTTATGGAAAATGCTGAGGGCTTATGGAATTCCAAGCTGTATAGTGTCAGTCATAAAAAGTCTCTATGCCAACTTTACGTGTAGTGTTGGGCAGAGCAACCTAACCTTTGAGGTGAAGACAGGAGTACGACATGGATGCCCCTTATCAACCACTCTATTTTTGTCGTAGATTTTCGATAGGAGAATTAAGACTAGGTTTTGTCCCTTCTGAATAGGTTTGAATAGGTGATAGACTCAGTGAGAGTTAGTGAAAGGTAATAGAATTTCCACACACGTGAGATGATAGATTTTGATATAGTGGCTGTCTCTGAAAGCGAAAAGAATTCTTCTCTCTCTCACCTATCTTCTACAACAGTTGTTACAGCGTCAGACAGACTACACCAATATACAGATTACGTATATTTCTATCACTCACAGGCACGCACATACACGTGACGACCGGTAAACACACAGACGTGGGAAAACTATAACAATGATATATATATTATCTAGAACGAGCTGACCAAACACGATTATTAAGTTCAAGAGCGATTTTAATATCAGGAAAAATCGGCTCACAACATCAAAGAAAGTACATCAAGGAAAATACCTATACACATAGTCATAAAAATTCAAGGAAATGTTGCAAGGATGTTAGCCCCGTTATAGTGTTAACTCTAGGTTTAGCCCGGCCCCGTTAAGAGAACAGATGATGGCGCCCGAGTCACAGATACATAGGGTTTGAGTCTAAGAGTTTTCTATGTTTTATCTCGTAATTATATGCACAGAGTTTGAAAAAAAAAATCTGATTTAACCTAAGACAAAAACACAAGAACTCTAGCCTTAGCAACAAATTATGCAGATTGAAAAAAAATTATTAGGACAGCAACAGGGTGTCAAAGATATAATAGTGAAAATATCACTCAAACCAGCGTACACTCATTCATTCCGCCATGGCCTCTCATACATGTACTCACGACTTTGCTCGCTGCCTCTTGGAACACACTGATTTTAGATTTTCACACAGACTCAAAAAAAATGCAGTCTTCTGCCAAGAAGTCCCCAGTTCCAAAAGACGTATTTAACTCGGAGTCTCCGGGAACGACTACTTGGGTGTGCAGATTTGTTCAAATGTCTGATTAAGTCACCTAACAATTATTCCAGGCGCGGGAGTTAGCAGAGCACAGTGTCAATAGCGTAGGTTTCTAAAAATGATGAATGTCAGGTCGGTGCCTTCCCTCAGTATAGGATTCACTTTAGTCACACCACAGATTTGTCCACAAAAATATATATATATATATAGTCGGGAAATGTTAGTTAATACTTGAAGTATTTCGCGCCACCAGGCAGAAAAATTACGTAGAGTTTCTAGAAGAAATTGAGATCTGGCTCCAAGGTCCAGTATTTATCATTACAGTCTTTGAAAAACCCGTTATTGGGATATAGTATTTCTGGCTAACTCGGGTTGCATATGCACTGTTTAGACCAGTGGTACTTAAGAAACCCACGTGGTTCAAAATAAGGACTGTCTATTTCTTCACAAGTATGGAAACTACTACTAGGTGCTGGTAAAGTTAGGGTCACCCCAAAACTTTCACTGTGTGGAGGAAAAAATAACACATATAATATAATAAACAGAATCTGTACTGGTTATAACTTACATTTAAACTTGCAAGCAGAGAGCTTTGCTTATCATTTAAACTTCCCGTGACGTAAGTTATATTTAAAAATCAGCAATCCTCATGAATTAGGAACACGTGCGTATTCCGTCACCATTCATGAGGCTCGATTCTAGAGTTTATACGTTAGTTTAGAAAAATACACTCGACTGAGTATTAGCGGTTAAATTAAATTCATAAATAGCTACAATTGCCGTTATAAGCTAGAAATTTTAATTTTATTCTGCTTTCCACTGAATGCTTCCTAGAAAATATAATAGCCTACCACTTTATTTCTCTTCTGCGCTAAAGAAATAGATTAAAATGAATTAAGCGATTTAACACTTTAACACTCACAAAATCTATATATCTATCATATTAATTACCTCAACCACAGAATTACAGGTAGTCGCACAACTTAAGAATAAAAATGCTGAAAATATTTCTGGAAGTCTAGAAGTTCGACAAATTGCCGAAACAAACTGAGATCTTCGCTAACAGCTATTCTGTTTACGAGCAACCTATCTACTGTGAGTCTATGAGCGAGAATGAAATTAAAGTTTCAAACTTGGCCAATATCTTTAAAATCGGACACAGGATCCTAATCTTATTTCGCCAAGCGAAATAGTCTCCCCTGTCCGTATAACACCTTCGTCCGCTTATCGCGTGACGTAACAGCCATCAGTGGCCGAGGGCTTGCATGAGTTGCAAATCTCAGACCACCGTCTGCAGTGCGGAGTGGATTTTCACGCTAAGCCGGGTTTTTCCTGACGAAAAACCTCATGCGTTTACTGAAATGCAGACTCTCTGTCTACTTTCCATGTCCCTCGGGTGAATTTTCACGCCCCAGGCCAGAGACCCTCAGACGAATGTCTAGCGAATGCTGTAAATTCACGCCTATCATCCGACCAGCGCGACTGACATGTACGCAATACCACCCAGGTGCGATTCTCAGTTTTAGAGAAAGGAAAACAGGTAAAGTTTGCGAATTATATGAAAATAATATTCGCAAAACGAATGGATGAAAAATATACAGGAAAAAGGAAATACAGAGATAATAAAAGAGAGAATTCGGGTGAAAGAATAGGAAGAAGATGTAGGAAATTAAATGAATATAAAACCCTACGTGACAGAGCCTCCCCCTTTAAGATATGGAAGCACTCCATGTCTACGTTATGGAGTTTAATTTCCTATAACCGTAGCTTCGGGGTGTCTGTCCTCTTCCCTCTCATCTTCCCCCTCCATCTCTGTCCAATTCCTACTCAAGTCCACTCCTCAAAGTTTCCTTCCCCTGGAATGTCTCATATGCGCGCTTGAAAGAGCGTCGCCGCTTCTGACATTTTTGAAAGATTTCCTGTGATAGCGGTGGAATATCCCTGCCACTATCGTCATCTTCGTCAGTTTTGGCGATCGTCAGGAGATGGTCGGAGGTTGGCACTGGTTTTTCCAAGTATCTCTTTAAGAGATTTAAATGGAAAACCTTCTCCTTTCCTTCAATAGAGATCTGGTAGTTAGCCTTAGAAATCTTTTTCAGGACGGTAAACGGCCCTTGCCATCCGATCTTCAGTTGGTTGTTCTCGGTAGGGAGCAACACCAAAACTTTCTCTCCTGCTTCCAGTTCTCTCTCTTCCGCGACTTTCCTGTATCGGTTAGCGTGCTTGGTGCGTGCTCGCTTAAAGTTAGTCGTTGCTAGGTCCCACCCTAGTTTCAACCGTTCCTTTAAAACCGACACATATTTACTGGCTGAGACAACTGTCTCATCAGCCTTCTCGTCTGTCAGAGACTGAAGTAAGGCTTCAAGCGGGCCCTTAATGGGTCTGCCGAATAAGAGTGTAGCTGGCGGAAATCCTGTGGAAGTATGAGGAGATTCTCTGTAGCCAAATAATGCTGCAGGAATACAGAGATCCCAATCTTCAGGTTTCACTTGTGCCAGCTTACTTAGCATCATGGTGAGGTTTCCATTAGCACGTTCCACGAGCCCATTTCCGGCCGGAGTATATGGCTTAGTGTGGATGTGCTGGGTCCTCAAGATCTTAACGATCTCATCCATCAACAGGTTTCGGTATGGAGATCCATTATCCGTCAACACTTGCTGAGGGAATCCCAACCGAGTGAAAATCTGCACGAGGGCTTCTGCGACATGCTTGGCATCTGCGCATGTTAGCGGGATAGCTTCTGCCCATAAAGTGCATGTATCGACTAAGGTCAGGATGAACCTGTTCCTTCTTTTAGTCCTTTCGAAAGGCCCTAAAATGTCGATCACAACCCGTTCGAATGGTGTTCCCATTATTGGCATTTCACCCATGTGGACTGGGGGTGTCCGTTGCTTGGGTGGTACACGTTGCACTGGGCACAGGATTTGACATACCTGATAATATCAGTATTTACTCCTGGCCACCAATAATGAGTGGTTATACGTTGGTTTGTGGCGTTCTGTCCCATATGTCCGCTAAAGGGAAGAGAGTGCCCCATTTCTAGGATTTGGCTTCTGTACTGTTTCGGTACTAGGAGCTGGTTGTAACCTTGGTCAGGCTTGCCCGTTCTCCGATAAAGTACGCCATCCTCAGAAAAAATGTCCCCGTGCTGTTTTGGTTCCTTCGCCATGGGCAGTTTCCTAAAGCAGGGTGCCAAGGTAGGGTCCTTGTATTGCGCTTCTTTAAGTTCCATAGGTAACAAATTTGGCGCAGGCTCCCGTTCCTTCTTGGTTTGCCCTCTTATAGTTACTGCTGCCACAATCGGCTCTTCCGGTTTCCCAATACACACGTATCTCCCGCCAAGTATGACTGGGTAGATGGGATCATCCATAACAGCCGCTTTGATCACACCTCTGACAAAGTCAGAGTGTATCTCCACCAATGCGATGGGAAGCGCTGTAGGTGCATCACTCTTACGAACTCCACAAAGTTTGACGGTCTCTCCTGTCTCTTGACCGGGTTTAACCAGGTTTCTGGCAACAATGCAATCGTAAGAAAGCCCCGTGTCAAATAAGCAAGAAGTTTGAGAACCGTTCAAAATAACAATACCTCGCGTTGAGGGTCTATCCCCAACAGGTTGGGAATCACTGTCAATAATTCCGCCTTGCGAGACTGTCAATAAGCATCCGATGCGTTTTGGCTCGGTGTGCTCGGTCTGATCATATGTCCCGTGCTCAGGGGTTCTCCCTTTGCCACCTTGTCCTTTCTGGCTGCGCTGCCATGTAGGGCGGTCGGGTTGATCAGACTGTTTGGGGTGGTTGGTGTACTTGTTTTTGTAGAACTTGGATTTTTCAGGAGGGGGGTTTTGAGGTCCAGTTTCTCTGTGGTTATTTTGGTTAGAAGCCTGAGAAGATTGCTCTAGGTTATGTTTTCGAAAATGCTCCTCTGTCGGTTTCCGCTTTGTGGCCGGTAGTTCAGCCAGCGCATTGTGATAACGCTCAGACTTTTCCAAAATGTCTTCAAGTTTTTCTGCCCCCTGCTCAGCGAGAAATCTCCGGGTATCAGCAGACAAAGTGTTCTTTATTTGTTCAGTTAGAACAAGTTCCTCAAGACCTTCATAGGTAGAGGGGAGCTGCGAAAGCTCAAGGCACTTTGTTAGATATCCCTTAAGACGAGATGAGAACTGGTGAAAAGTTTCAGAATTCTCTTTCCGGCTGTTGCGAAACAGTTGCAAAAACTTGCGAGCGTTCATTTCAAAGCGCTCCAGTAACGCTTTCTTCAACACATCGTAGTCGTCTTGTTGGCTACTTTCCAGCTTAGAATAAACATCATAAGCAGAACCTTTTAGGGCCTGGGAAAGTTTCATATTCCAACGCGACCTCTCTAACCCGTACAGAGTTGCAATTTTCTCAAATTTTTCTAACCATGTGTCAATCTTCTCATTTGGACAAGGAAAAGATTCAAGAGTGAAAGACATAGCATTTAGTTGAAGAGATTGAGTGTTAGCAGGGTCAGTTAAGGAAGAATGAGGAGAAGACTCTCCATTGCTGGAGGTAGAGGCAGCCCCACGCCTTTGGAATTCCAGAGTTTTAAGAGCTAACTCATGCTGTCTCTCTTCTCTCTCCTTCTCATGCTGTCTCTCCTTCTCTCTCCTTCTCATGCTGTCTCTCCTTCTCTCTTTCCTCATGCTGTCTCTCCTTCTCTCGTTCGTTCGCCCTGCGAATTTCCATTTCTTCATCCATCTTCTTCTGCTGTAAAGCTTCAGCTGCTTTCCTCTCCGCATCATATCTCTCCAGTTCGTCTCTGACAAAAGCTTCTCTCGCTTCGTCCCTGAGAAGTTGTCTAAGCTTTGCCCTCTCGGCCATATTATGTCAGTGACTGAGACTAGTGGAGAACGAAAATAGGAAAAAGGATACACTGGTTCCTACCACTTACGAGAAAAAAAATTACCAAAAATCAAAAGATGATATCCTTAACCCTGGGATACCTCCTCCAAAAATAAAATCTAACTATCGCTGCTATTATCGGCAATAAAGCACTCAATGCAAAACACGACTACGCCAAATAAATGGTAGTTAAGATTACAACTGAAAAATAAGTTGCTACAGTGGAAAAGCAAAAGAATATTGCAAAAATTAAAGAGAAAAATAATCCCTTAATTTTTAAAAATCCACTATAAGTTCGCCCCTGAAGTCAGATCGGGTAAGGGAGGGAATTAATCTGGACAAAAAGTCCGAAACACACTCCTTAACTTAGTTCAAACGCCGTTCTGCCTCAGTACCCAGTGAATGTTATACACTCACCACTTTACCAGCATTTAGTATTACAATCAGCAGTTAACATATATCCCGACAAAATCAACCTGTAACCAAAATGTATATTATTCAAAGATGCTGTGGAAAAAAAAAAAAAACTTATTAGTTTGTGTGGTCAGCACGCCCGTAAACAGATCGCTAGTCTAGGGGGTAATATTTTTTTTAAAAGATACACAGTCACAAGACATCACACTCTTACTCTATATCAGAATACAGAATCTTAAGTTCAAAATCCAGATAGACGAGTCCACATTTGTCGTACTCGTCTTCCTATTCTAAGTTCAAAAATCCTACGGACGAGAACCCATTTGTCGTATCGCCTTAGGATTTTGGGTTCAATTCCCGGTAACGAGCGACCATTTGTCGTAGATTTTCGATAGGAGAATTAAGACTAGGTTTGGTCCCTTCTGAATAGGTTTGAATAGGTGATAGACTCAGTGAGAGTTAGTGAAAGGTAATAGAATTTCCACACACGTGAGATGATAGATTTTGATATAGTGGCTGTCTCTGAAAGCGAAAAGAATTCTTCTCTCTCTCACCTATCTTCTACAACAGTTGTTACAGCGTCAGACAGACTACACCAATATACAGATTACGTATATTTCTATCACTCACAGGCACGCACATACACGTGACGACCGGTAAACACACAGACGTGGGAAAACTATAACAATGATATATATATTATCTAGAACGAGCTGACCAAACACGATTATTAAGTTCAAGAGCGATTTTAATATCAGGAAAAATCGGCTCACAACATCAAAGAAAGTACATCAAGGAAAATACATATACACATAGTCATAAAAAATTCAAGGAAATGTTGCAAGGATGTTAGCCCCGTTATAGTGTTAACTCTAGGTTTAGCCCGGCCCCGTTAAGAGAACAGATGATGGCGCCCGAGTCACAGATACATAGGGTTTGAGTCTAAGAGTTTTCTATGTTTTATCTCGTAATTATATGCACAGAGTTTGAAAAAAAAAATCTGATTTAACCTAAGACAAAAACACAAGAACTCTAGCCTTAGCAACAAATTATGCAGATTGAAAAAAAAAAATTAGGACAGCAACAGGGTGTCAAAGATATAATAGTGAAAATATCACTCAAACCAGCGTACACTCATTCATTCCGCCATGGCCTCTCATACATGTACTCACGACTTTGCTCGCTGCCTCTTGGAACACACTGATTTTAGATTTTCACACAGACTCAAAAAAAATGCAGTCTTCTGCCAAGAAGTCCCCAGTTCCAAAAGACGTATTTAACTCGGAGTCTCCGGGAACGACTACTTGGGTGTGCAGATTTGTTCAAATGTCTGATTAAGTCACCTAACAATTATTCCAGGCGCGGGAGTTAGCAGAGCACAGTGTCAATAGCGTAGGTTTCTAAAAATGATGAATGTCAGGTCGGTGCCTTCCCTCAGTATAGGATTCACTTTAGTCACACCACAGATTTGTCCACAAAAATATATATATATATATATATAGTCGGGAAATGTTAGTTAATACTTGAAGTATTTCGCGCCACCAGGCAGAAAAATTACGTAGAGTTTCTAGAAGAAATTGAGATCTGGCTCCAAGGTCCAGTATTTATCATTACAGTCTTTGAAAACCCGTTATTGGGATATAGTATTTCTGGCTAACTCGGGTTGCATATGCACTGTTTAGACCAGTGGTACTTAAGAAACCCACGTGGTTCAAAATAAGGACTGTCTATTTCTTCACAAGTATGGAAACTACTACTAGGTGCTGGTAAAGTTAGGGTCACCCCAAAACTTTCACTGTGTGGAGGAAAAATAACACATATAATATAATAAACAGAATCTGTACTGGTTATAACTTACATTTAAACTTGCAAGCAGAGAGCTTTGCTTATCATTTAAACTTCCCGTGACGTAAGTTATATTTAAAAATCAGCAATCCTCATGAATTAGGAACACGTGCGTATTCCGTCACCATTCATGAGGCTCGATTCTAGAGTTTATACGTTAGTTTAGAAAAATACACTCGACTGAGTATTAGCGGTTAAATTAAATTCATAAATAGCTACAATTGCCGTTATAAGCTAGAAATTTTAATTTTATTCTGCTTTCCACTGAATGCTTCCCTAGAAAATATAATAGCCTACCACTTTATTTCTCTTCTGCGCTAAAGAAATAGATTAAAATGAATTAAGCGATTAAACACTTTAACACTCACAAAATCTATATATCTATCATATTAATTACCTCAACCACAGAATTACAGGTAGTCGCACAACTTAAGAATAAAAATGCTGAAAATATTTCTGGAAGTCTAGAAGTTCGACAAATTGCCGAAACAAACTGAGATCTTCGCTAACAGCTATTCTGTTTACGAGCAACCTATCTACTGTGAGTCTATGAGCGAGAATGAAATTAAAGTTTCAAACTTGGCCAATATCTTTAAAAATCGGACACAGGATCCTAATCTTATTTCGCCAAGCGAAATAGTCTCCCCTGTCCGTATAACACCTTCGTCCGCTTTTCGCGTGACGTAACAGCCATCAGTGGCCGAGGGCTTGCATGAGTTGCAAATCTCAGACCACCGTCTGCAGTGCGGAGTGGATTTTCACGCTAAGCCGGGTTTTTCCTGACGAAAAAAACCTCATGCGTTTACTGAAATGCAGACTCTCTGTCTACTTTCCATGTCCCTCGGGTGAATTTTCACGCCCCAGGCCAGAGACCCTCAGACGAATGTCTAGCGAATGTGTAAATTCACGCCTATCGTCCGACCAGCGCGACTGACATGTACGCAATACCACCCAGGTGCGATTCTCAGTTTTAGAGAAAGGAAAACAGGTAAAGTTTGCGAATTATATGAAAATAATATTCGCAAAACGAATGGATGAAAAAATATACAGGAAAAAGGAAATACAGAGATAATAAAAGAGAGAATTCGGGTGAAAGAATAGGAAGAAGATGTAGGAAATTAAATGAATATAAACCCTACGTGACAATTTTTAACAGTCATAAATTGGGTGATGCGCCAGACAACAGAGGGCAGTCCAAGAGGAATAAGATGGACTACATTTTCTACATTGGAAGATCTGGAATATGCAGATGACATTGCACTACAAGCACATTCACATCAACACATCCAGAAAAAAAACGGATAGACTTAATAAGTTTAGCCAGCAGGTGGGCTTGAACATCAATTTAAAGAAGTCAGACGGCATGACGCTCAATGTGAGCAACCCTGAGCCCATATCAGTAAGGAATCAGCAACTGGTACAGACAGACACCTTCGCATACCTAGGATGCATAGTAACACCAGATGGCGGGGCAGGCAAAGAAATCAACATCAGAATTAATAAGGCAAGAACAGCCTTTTTTATTCTAAACAACATCTGGAAGTCCTCTCAGTACAGCACAAGCACAAAATTATATCAGAGCTGTGTGCTTTCTGTGCTGCTCTATGGTGCGGAATGCTGGTGAGTTACAGAGAAGGAAATGTCGAAATTGTCCTCTTTTCATACAACATGCCTAAGAAAAATTCACCGAATATTTTGGCCGAATACCATCACCAACAACGTTCTGCTTACTAGGAGCAAGCAAGAGGACATGCACACCATCATAGCTGGCAGACGCTGGAGCTGGGTTGGCCATGTCCTCAGAAGAGACCCTATGCCACCACAAGAACTGCTATGTTTTGGACCCCTGAAGGAAAACGAAAGAGAGGCCGACCAAAAACAACCTGGCGGAGGACTGTGGAGGCTGAGATGCAAAGAATGAACCAGAGTTGGGGCACTGTACGAAGGATGCCCACCGACCGAGCAAAGTGGAATCAATTTGTTGTTGCACTACAAGACGCCACTAGGCGTGATGGCTACTGACTGCTTTGACGGTCTGCGGCTAAGGATCAAAGAAGAAGATTTACTCGTTAAAATGTTTTTCATGTATCATTGGCTCGCAAATGAAATTGGTGACGCACAAGCCAATAAAAACAACATTTAACCACTCTGTAAATGAAGTAACAATAGACCGCTGGTCACTGGTGATCAGGTCAGACAGAACTCCTCATGAAAAAATCCCAACGAATTGCTATTAACACATTCTGCAAAAATGGCTCTAGCTACTTCGTGCTTAGACTCTTTCAGAAATTCCGAGAGACAACTGATAACTAGTTTATGAACCCATAGTTTATATACATTATTGTTTCTCTGATCTGTAGATGGTGTTTCTTTCGCATTCCCGTGCGAATTATTAACATTTAGAAACCGTGGTCAGATTAGAAGGCTTCGTTCCGCCTACCGTTCATCTTTCGGTGTTGTTTTGACCGACATCAAACGGCCTTCGTTCATCATCATCATCATCAGTTGCCATCTCCACAACGAAGGTTGGCTGTAATGGATCTCCAACGTCTTCTGTCTCTTGTCTTGGTGGTACACTCTGATAGACTTTTTCCCGTCCATCTCCTGATGTTATCTTCCCACTTATAGCGCTGTCTTCCCCTTGCACGTTTGCCTTCAACTCTCCCTTCTGTTATGGTCTTCTGTAAGGTGTTATGCCTTTTTATGTGACCAAAGTATTTTAGCTGCCGAACTTTGACCTCTCTCATTAGTTCTCTTTTCATACCTAGATTTTCTAGGACCTCCTTATTTGTTTTCATCTCTTTCCATGAGATACGCCCCATTCTTCTATATATCCACATTTCAAGAGCCTCAATTCTTTCTTCCAAATGCTTATTCATCGTCTATGTTTCTGCACCATACAGAAATGCAGAATATATATAACACTTTATGATTCTCAGTTTTAATTTATGAGATAACTGTTTGGATGTCAGTATATGTTTCATGTTGTTGAATGTAGCTTTAGCCATTCCTATTCTCTTCTTGATTTCTGTTTCACATCTGCCATCTTCTGTTATTATATGACCAAGTTATACGTAGCTCTTGACTTGTTCCAGGATTTTCCCATTTACGCTTATCTTTAATGTGGGTTTATCGTCTGTTTTGCTAATTATCATAGTTTTAGTTTTCTCAATATTAATGCCTTCGTTACGGTAGCAGTTTCCTTCGCTGGCGGAGAGTTCTTCCCCGTGTTTCTTAAGATCAAAAGATTAACTGGTCTCTGTGTCAGACATCAAAGAGTCTACGCTTTCTACGCAAGTGTTGACCGATAGCTCGCGGGAGACCAGGTAAACAAACCTGATTCGCTAATTATTATGATTGGCGGGTCGCAAGTATGTAGACTTTGCTTTAGCCATCTTTACAGAAAAAGCGGCGTGATTAGAAGATAAGTCATGCAGTCAGAAAAATGCGTGGTTATATTTTTGGCAAATGATAGAGCGTTGTGAGATCAGAACGCGCTGGCAGATGCTGTAGCTATATTTACATTATACGTCACAACAATATATAGGTGGCACTCAAATGTTTTACATGTCCATTTTCGTACAATGGGTACACTGCAAGTACATGAACTGTCGCTACAGATATTCTGCGACCTTTCCATAAATGAAACAGTGTACTGTAACAACTTGTATTTGATAATTAGCGGATAAAAATCGGAACTGTGTGGACAATGAAACAAACCGCTCGACGAATCACGGATGAACTCAAAAACGGGTTTTCATAAAAACATATATTGTTTGTTTCATGAAGTGTGGCGGGATGATAGTAGATTAAGACACGGGGTACTTGACTAGATCAAATACGCTTGCCTTAGAAATGAGCACTGGTGTATGGATGGCACAGGCCCTAGTCAGACGATTAAGTACTCTTGTCCAGATAGTAAAGTGTAGATCAAGAGCCTACATTATCTTCCCGCTATGACTACTCTCTGCTCTTTATTCATTATTCCTACTTAAAATAATTCACAATAATGAACAAATGGAAATAAATTCACAACTTCAGAAGTTAACAAAAATTAATTACTTCATTTTATAATTACTTTCTCTTTTCTTTCACTTGGGAAATAATAATATTTATTTATATATATATACACAAAATATTCATATAATAAACTTGGGTGCACAAAACAAAGTCACTATGTTTCTGTTATAAGTTATCTCACTGTCTATGTACTGTCAAAGTTCATCATCTGACTATCACACGATTCCTCTGTATAATCGGTGACAATGTTTTTGATTTATCAACTTATCTTGCACAAAGTTCCTGGTATGTGGAGCTGCAATGCTACATCCAGTTCTTTTGAAATTGACGACACACTGTGTTGTACCTCGACTGTACGACCAACACCATACAGAGACCAGTGAGCAGGAGTGGAACCGGAGACCAGTGAGCAGAATAACGTGCTCCTCGTTCAAATGCGCAGGAAAACACACGTGGACTTCACTTCCAGAATGAACTTGTACTCGAAACCAGAACAATATAAACCGTGTGGATATCCTTTTTCCACTGGCTGCCACCAATCCTAGCGTTGTATGTGTTGGTGTCATCAGAGTGTGCATGAGTATGAGGTGCCCATATGTCTGTTACATATATGTCAGTGTTACAGGTGTCTAGTTGCTGATATATAATATACTATACTGTCATATACAAATGATATAATACACCAGATATATCTACACAAATGGAATGATGCACTAGTAACCTTTAAATCTCCCGCCTGTCAAATCAGCTCTAACAGTGCTGATAACTTGATATCCAAAAAATGACTGTTCTCAGTGCTCTGTTGGGCCACTGTGGTTATGTTGTTGGCATCACAATCTTCATTAATCGTATCAACGTATAACAATTTGTCATACTTGATACATCAATCACCATTATCTATACAAGTAAAAATTGTAATAACCTGTACTGTAAAGTTTATATTAATTATACAAGAGGCAATTATTTTATGGCAATTCTACATACCCTCTGACTGTCAGAATACAATTGCTGGACAATGTAGAACAAGGTTAAACATTTATAACATATAAGGAAGGGAATCACACTATCCTCCCTGCCATCTACGCATCACCAAATGGCAGGGAGGATAGTGTGATTCGCTTGCATAGCTAGGCGGGGTTGTCGCACGGAAGGTCCAGTGTTCAAATCCTGTGTAAACCACTCATGTCTGTTGTTTTTCTGTTGTCTAGTGTTCTACTTCTTTATTTCTTACGAGTGCCTGAAAACATACCTTTATGTTTGTCTAATATTAATTTAGAACAAGGTTAGGCCACCACTGATACAGATTCATGGAGGAATTATGCGGCTAGCTCTGCATGCACTTCTGTCCACCTTCTAAACTGAAGATGTGTGTGGAATCTTGTTGTTGCTGTTGTTGTTTTGAAGAGGTGATGGGTGGAGGGCGGGCACTTAACAGCTGCCCGTTATTGCCTCTTCTCGTTTCATCTTGGTCTACCCTGAACAACCTAATAATTGGTTATAATTGGGGTATTTAGTGTCATTTTATTTACTAATTTTGTATAAAATTTTAAAAACATTGTATTTTGCAGTTGTTGGTTTTAATTTATATTAGTACTTCTCATTTTATTTTCTCTTTTGTATTGTTTATAGATAACTATTGTCCTTTACACTTGGTTTTAATTTGTATTAGTATTTGTTATTTTTTTAGTAGTTTTTTTAAATACCTCATTGTCGTTCCTTGTCCTGTGAGTAGTTAGTAAGTTTGCTAGTTTTTCTGTTGTTTATTTATTTTGTTAATGATTTTGTTCTTGTTGCTTAATTTATAGTTGGTTAAATGTCTTTTCTGAAGTACTAACCTTATATGTTTTCCTTTGTTTTATGTATATATCTTTTAAGATTTTATTGGGCTTCTCCTGGGGCATCTATACTTAAAATCGTATCACCTGTCATGTCTATATTGTAATTTCTATAGTAAGTTTTAAATTCAAGCCTTTGATGTTCGTACTTTTTACAGTGGATCAGGTAGTGGTCTATGTCATTCTCTTCCTGACATTCTTGGCAGCGTGGTTCCTCTATCACAAAGTATGCTGCACCGAGACGGAGACGCCACAGCTTTTTGTTCGATGGTATCTTTAATTCTTCTCTGACCTGACACGTCCTTGTTGGTTCTTTCAGCAGTTTGAACGCGTGTCTGCCTTTTCTACTGTTCTTCCATGTTGTCTTCCATTCCTCGTTTATAGTTATCTTCACTTGGCTCTTGATCTCCGACCTTCCCAGTCCTGCTCTTATATTGTTTTTACTTATTCTTCCATTCTTGGCGTTCTTGTCTGCCAACTCGTTACCAGCTATACCTATGTGTGCTGGAACCCACACTAGCCTCAAACTACATCCTCTGTTCCCTAGTAATGTATTAATTACAATAATTTCTTTCTTTATGTCTGGCCGGCTACATTTACCTGGGTGTTTTAGAGCTTGTAGTGACGATAGCGAGTCTGTAAATATTGTAACCGCTTCTGGTGGGTTATCTTCGATTATTTCTAAACTTTTTAGAATTGCTACCATCTCTGCGGTAAAAATCGAAGCCCCTTCAGTTACACTGTAGCTCTTTTTAATTCTCCACTGTGGTATTACTACTCCTGCACCTAGTTACCCACTATCACCCTTGGATCCACCAGTGTAGACAGCCAGACTTTGTTTTTTAAGTTGATTTATGAACTTTCTACTTATCATTTTGGCTTCCTTATCTTCTATGTTTTGTTTGATCTTGTCAGTTAGTGAGAAGTCTATGATTGGTGTTTTTAGTTCCCAGGGTGGTATTGTGCTTCTATATTTATTACTATTTTTAATTGTGTTTGACAGTTCTTTGAACTGCGTTAGATCTTCTATAGTTCTCCACCCTGTTGAATATCTATCTTTATTTGGGACGTCCCATACACTTGGTTGGTGTTTGACAAATGCTTTATGTGCTGGGCGGGTCACTTCTTGTGCTACTTTACTCCAATAATTTAATCTTAGTTCTTTCCGTCTTAGACCAAGGGGTGGTATGCCAAGAGCTACTTTAGTGCTTCTACTGGTGTTGATATAAATGCACCTGTAATGGTTCTCATGGCTTCATTTTGAATTCTGTCTAGTTTTGCTTTGTTAGAAGCTGCAGCTGAGTCATAGACTATGCTGGCATAATCTAGTTTCCCCCTGATGAAAGACTTGTAGAACATAAGCATTATTTTATTGCTGGCCCCCCATCCATTCCCTTTTACTATCCTAAGTATATTTAGGGGTCCACTACAGCTTTCTGCTAAATTGTCTATATGTTTATTCCAATTTAGTTGTTTATCTAAAGTTATGCCCAGAAATCTAGTTGTTGAGGAGGTACATATTTTCTGTCCTTTAATGGTTATATTGATCTTGTAATTTTTTTTTATTTAATTTCCTTTGCTGAATATCATACCTACTGTTTTGTTTACATTAATTTGGAAGCGCCAACTTTTCATCCACTCTGAAACCTTGTCTATTTGTTTTTGAAGTTTTTGGTAAACATGGTCCACATTTTTTCCGAGATCGCCAAATGGCACAGTCATATGCAAATTGTGATACTGCATTCTTAATGTCGTTAAATTCATCTGCTAAATCATTTACAGCTATAATGAAAATTGCAGGTGAAATCACTGAAACCACCACTTGCTAATATGGTTCAAGCGCGGACAAATCGGAGTACAACTACGTCACGCCTAGTTCCTGACTGAAATTGTCACCCTTCGAGAGCAAAATTATAGCCGATTGTGCTTTTCTAGCAACACATATCTTCTCCGTTCTCTCCATCTGCTGTACCTATCGCTCTCCTTGAAATCATGTTAGATCCAGCTGACTTTTAGCTTTCATTAAATGAAGATCCTATTCCGAGCTATCTTCATATTTCTACAAATTTCCAAATTCGCCTTTGAGTTATTTTGTCAACATTAACTCTTTCATTCCAGAGTTATTTTGCACGCTGTGCCAGACTTTTTTGTGGGCAGAATTTTATAGAGTGAAGTGTTCATCTTTCAGTCTAAATTTTTTTGTGAATTTTCAGTTGAACATGTACTTATTATATACCAAACTGTAGGGAAATGAATCGAGAATTGTAATATATAATGTCTTTGGTAGTATTAACACAAGTATGTTCGGTATACTTAAAACATTTTGCATGTAAAATTGAAAAACGCTAAAAAGGTGACTGTAGAATACGATCTTACCAAAGACAAATTACTGTTGCAGACAATAAAACTTTCTTTTTAGTCTTCAAACATCAAGTTAATCCATATACAAGTTAAAAAAAAACATGCTTATGGCCACAATTAGTACATTTAGTGTTATTCACACCAGTTTTTCCGTGGTCCTTTGTAAGAAAAATATAAATTATGCAATCGTGCATTACATAATTTTCAAATAAATAAAGAAGAATAACGTCATATTAAAACTTTTTTACTCTTGTTTAATGTTTTAATTGTATCCCTAGCTTCATCTTCTACCAAGAACTAGTGATTAGATGTTACGGTAGGTCTAGTTTTGTTGCTTTTTGATCGGCCAGAATATGACTACGCCCACTCATCAACTAAATCTAGTGTGTCTAGCTTTTCTGCACAGATTCCGTATTTTGACAACAAACTGTGACTACCAAACAATCATCATCAATGTCAGCAATGTTTCAAAGTAGTTTGACACAATTATTTGCTTAGAAGACTTCGAAAATGTAAATATAAAGCGTGACATATTTCTCTAGCAATAACAACGAAAAACGCAAACACGCGAATCTTCACAAAAATTGTGATAATAACATCCAAACACGCACATGTGCTGATTAACTACAGTCAAATTAGTTGTTTAAATAGTAGCGGAAGTCATTCTACGAGTTTTAATATATGAACTGCATTAAACGGACGATTTTTAGGGTTTATGCGTGATAAACTAAAAACCACGCTTTGGGCGTTGTTCTGGCAAGGCGCGTTGAATTTTGCAACGCTCAGAGCTGGCACATGTATACATTCCATTGATGTTGTAATTTTGCAATGGAATCATTTCCACACGATGTCCATTCTTGCCTTCTATGTGCGTCTAAATTAGGGTTTTGTTGAAACATTCCATTCACTCAAAATTCTGTTCCGTCATCTGCCTATTCTCCACTCCGATCCTGATACCAGAGAGTTGTTTCGTGATTCCCCTTTGTTGGCATATCGTAAGGATAAGAATTTTAGGGATATTCTTGTGCATAGTCGCTTGAGACAAACTAGTCTTTCTCACTTTGGTACTAAACCGTGCCAACGCCGCATATGTAAGACCTGTCCTTTTGTACTCCAAACGCAGTCAGTCTCCTTTCCGAACGGTAAATTTGCCATTGGGGAGTCTTTCACGTGCGAATCCAGAAACCTGATTTATGCTATCATCTGCAAGAGGTGTGGCATGACCTATATTGGTGAAACTGGCAGACGTTTGGCAGACAGGTTTTGGGAGCACTTGAATGACATCCATCCTGGCAAACATTTACCGGTGGCCCTTCAGTTCAACAGCCCTGACCATTCAGGTAACTCTGACATTCATGTCACTGCCCTCTGTTCATGTATCGGCGACGACCGAACTCGCTTTTCGTTGGAGAATCGTCTCATTTTTCAAATGGGCGTTTTAGCTCCTGCTGCGATAAATGTCCAGCATCATTTTGCATAATTCTGGTGGCTTATTTTCGTTATTTTCCTATCTATCCTTGTTTTGCTTTGGTTCGTTTCGTTTCCTCAATTATCTGTTCTTAGCCGTCACTTCCGCATGACGCCTTATTTTTTTCAGCCATTTTGAATGTTCCTGTCTTCGATCCAGCTAAGTGATTTTTTTACGCATTTTAATATTGTTGTTCATTTCAGTCTTCGTTTCGTTGATTATTTACTTTCTTGTTTCGACATGTCTTTCTGGTTTCACGATTTTCTTGTATTATTACTGTTATCGTTTCGCTCATCACCGTGGTTTCATCTGCTTGTATCGCTCATTTGACGTTTTCCTCATCATCATAGACCTTTGTAGTACCTATATGTAGTTTTTGTCCTTGTCACCTGTTCGTAACTGTGGCTGACGAAGGGTAAAACCCGAAACGTCCCATGTCTCATGTGTACCGTTTACTTGTAAAACTGATTTCATACCATATTATTTTTTAATTTATATATTTGTTTTGTTGAAATCCTGTTCCATTATTCCATTCGAGAAATATTCGCGAAATTCTAACCTCATGTTGCACAAATTCGAAACCTTCGCTTGACGTCCAGTTTTGATAAACGAGCCGGTGTTTGTTTATTATTCTCTGATTGGCTGATACAAAAATAATTCACAGGTTATGCCTTCCACTTTGCGACAGGAAGACATGTGTACTCCAACTTTTGTGTTCAAGATTTCCTTGAGCTTGTTATTCGTTCTGTTATCACACGTGACGTCTAGTCCTGCGGGCTATAAGGGCAACGTCTATGTCTCTTACTATAATGATGAACCCGTCGAGTTTGGCTGGATTGATATTTACCGCCTCTGCAGAGGCTGGAGCATTATATGTAAGTGGAAATTTCACTTTTTTTCTCTTCTTGCAATCTCGCCCATACATTTCTAATAAAATCTTTGAGGAGGTGGAGACATTTTTTAAAACTACTGCTTTTATAAACATGTTAAAAGAGACGCTTATTATGAGGTTGTGCAATCTGCATGGCACTGGCTACCTCATCATGTTAGAAAAGCTCAACAGAAACAACCGCTGTAAAAGCACATAAATGATGGATGCTGGCTTCTTGCAATTGGACAAGCTGTTGTTGTGGTCACATGATTTATTCGGATTAAGATGTGAAATGATGATGATGAAATATCACTTCCACAACCTTAAACTCAGTGTTATCATGACCATCTTGTTGAACCATCCCAGTTCTCTCTGTCTTTCGTCCACTGCTTCTTTTGCTTTTGGTTGTCAACATTGTCATCAAAGTTTTCCCACCCCACAGTGATCATATTCATCTTTTTTCTTTCGCTCCTTACGGAGCATGGGGTCACAACTTTAGGAGGCCTTATTGGATAAAAACCTTATCAAAACAAGAGATCATGCAGCAGTGGTTTCTTTAGCTATTTGTTTGACATGATGATGAGGTGGCCAGCTACTTGCACAACAGCATCTCCATAGAAAACCCCTAGGGTCTACATTGAACTTTTTCTTCTTCTTCTCCTTCGTACACTTTCAGACGTGAACTTAAATATGTTCACAGAAAGCAGGTTACAGCTATTTTTATCTCCATTGTAAGCTAGTCTCGGATGGTAACACGCAGAAACAGGAATTAGTGACTCTGGTGTCCCAGTTGAGCAATCGACTTTGAATTAACTCTTGGGAAATTATCTTGTGCCTTTCGCAAGCTGTGAAATGAGACAGAATGACGGAGTTATGTTCGGTAACTGAAAGAAGATTGAGGAAAGGAGCTAGAACTTGTTGAGAGATATTGTTGTAGTGGGAGGTTTTATTAAGTTATGTTTATATGTAAGTATAGTGATGGCAGATGGATATCCAGGTGTATCAAATGATACCAGGATAGTATGCCAGTAAAGAGTTCTGGTCTTACAAGTAATACCACAGTCTTAGAAATAAGCACTGGTGTATGGATATCATAGAAATAGTCAGACTGTGTGTGGTAAGAATTAGTAGCAGGATTTAAGGTGTCTCCTCCCTGTGACTTTCCTATGATTAATTAATTTCTAGGGGATAAATAAAATGAACATTTACTTTCAACACAATTGTAAAAAGTGAATAAGTCCTCAGGTACAATTATAATCTTTTAATATTTACATTAATCTTCTTTTTCTGCTATTTGGAAATGAGCATTAAAATATACACAAAATATTCCCACAATTAATGTTATTTCTTAACTAATGTGTTGGTAGGATTGTCTGTCCTTGTGGAAAATTTATTTACTTGAAACAGTCATTCAGGAATGTTAATAAGTAGTATTGTCTTTTAGACTTCAGGATCTTGAACAATATCCTCTTGTATAATAAAGTTAATGAATACTGGAATCACTATTACTATATCACTGTTCTCTTAGTCCTGTGACTTTACACATTTTTAGTTACCATGTGCTATAGGCCTAATTTGTTAAGCTATTTATTATTTGAGAGCGCAGTGGGCTAATTATAACATTTGCTAGCTTTGTTAGTCCAAGAGTTATTTTATTTTATTCTTTACTGCGAAGGTAATTTCACGATAATTGATTATAATTTCACTGTACATTTTTAGGGGGTTAGACATGTTTATTATTTGGTGTTGGATGAAAATTGGTTTATTATAAGATACTATTTTAAAGTTCCAATTTAGAAAGGAAGACAGCACACCGCAGTCTCAGGCTGAATCCGACATCTTCGCACGCTTTTCTGACTCTACTAAACCCCCCTTTACACCTAAACCTGGGGCCTCTCATGCCCTGGACTTGTATATCAAGAACACCATCCATGGCATTCAGCAGCTCCGCCCTCGTAGATTGCATTATTCCAATCTCACTTCGGCAGAGTCCCGCGCTCTCTCCCTTCTTCGCCGTAGAGACGACATTGTCATCAAACCGGCTGACAAGGGAGGAGCCATTGTCGTCTGGCAGAAGGACTTATACCTCAGTGAAGGTAAAAACCAGCTGACCAATGGCTCTTTTTACAGGCCCAGGACCAGCGATGCGACTGTCTCGAACAATCGCATTGTACACAACACCATTAAACAGCTCATCACCAGTAATGCTCTTCCTCCCGAAGCTTCTCGTCTTAGGATTCATGACAGCTCTTTGGGCAAGCCTGTATTCTACATGCTCCCCAAAATTCACAAGATCGACAACCCTGGCAGACCTATTGTCTCAGCCTGTTCCTGTCCTACTGAACACATTTCTGACTTCCTCGATAGCATTTTCCAGCCTATCGTTGAGAATCTTCCCTCCTTTGTCAAAGACACCAATCATGCTCTTACAACTTTCTCCTCTATCCGACTCTCAGCAGACCGCTCCTACCGTCTTTTCTTGTTAGACGTCTGTTCTCTGTATACCTCTATTCCCCACTCTGATGGTCTCCGAGCTCTTCGGTTTTTTCTTGACCAACGCACTTGCCCTTCTATATCCACTGTCACTCTTCTCCGTCTTGCTGAACTGGTCCTTCAACTGAATTCCTTTGAATTCAATGGTCAGTTTTTTGACCAAATTAGTGGTGTTGCCATGGGAACGAAGATGGGTCCTAGCTATGCCTGCCTGTTCATGGGCCACTTGGAGCATCAGATATGGCAACAATACTCCGGTCCTTTCCCCGGGTTTTACCGCAGATATATCGATGATGGCATAGGTCTCACAGTTGTTGTTGTTTTGATAAATTGATGGGTGGAGATCGGGCACTCATCTGATCATTGTTGCCTCTTCTCGTTCCATCTTGGTCTACCCTGTTCAACCTGAAAGTTGGTTATAATTGGGGTATTTAGTGTCATTTTATTTACTAATTTTGTATTCAATTTAAATAACTGTTGTCTTTTGCAGTTGCTGATTTTTATTTATATTAGTATTTGTCAATTTTATTTTCTCTTTTGTGCATAGGTCTCACAGATATGTCTGAGACTGATTTATATCGCTTCATCGACTTTGTCAACCACTTTCACCCCACCATCAAGTTCACATCCCTCGTCTCCACAGTATCTGTCAACTTCCTTGACATTACTATTTCTATCACGCCCTCCGGCCTTAATACCTCAGTATACTACAAGCCAACAGATGCCCACAACTACCTCCTGTATACCTCTTCTCATCCTCGGGCCTGTCGTGACTCCCTTCCTTTTTCACAACTTCTCCGCCTCCGCCGTTTGTGCCAAGACGACGAGGACTTCCACTTCCGAGCTAATGAGATGTTGGATTTCTTCCGTAGCAGACTTTATCCGGAACATGTTCTCACCTCTGCTCTCCAACGTGTGCTCCCCATCTCTCGTCAGGAGGCCCTCATACCTCACTATAAATCCACTTCAGATGGAGTCAAATTAATCTTGACCCATCACCCTCACAGTACTGCTGTCAAACAGATCCTTCTCCGCCACCTTCCTATCCTCCAAGCAAAGCCTGCGACCCAAGAAGTATTCGGTGAAGCACCTTTGGTGGCATATAGACGTGACAAGAACTTGAAGGATCTTCTTGTTAACAGCCGTCTCCCAAAGGAGAATGCCACTCACTTTGGCACACTACCCTGTGGTCGGACACGATGCAACACGTGCAAGTATGTCATCTCAACCCAGAAGGTGTCCTTTCCTAAGGCTACGTACACCATCACCAGTAGCTTCACGTGTGAATCGCGTAATGTCATTTATACGATCATATGTAAACGTTGCTGCAAAACCTATATTGGCCAAACAGGCAAACGACTTGGGGACAGATTCAGCCAGCACTTAAATGACATCTCTCAGCAAAAGTCCACACCAGTTGCCACACACTTCAATGGTCCTGACCACCATGGTCCCATCGACATCCAGGTCACTGCGATCCGATCCTGCTCCTCTGACACTGCCAGCCGAGAACAGCTTGAGAACCGTCTTATCCACCGCATGGGGTGTCTAAAACCAGCCGGTCTCAACACTTTCCACACCTTTGTCTGAGGTCACCCTTTCCTCTCTTGCTCTATTTTGACTCTTTCCACTCTTATGCTATTCTTCTATTTTTATGCCATCCTCCATAATTTTTTCCTCTTCTATTTCCAGTCCCCACTTTTATTACTTTTGGGTATTTTTTCGTATTTTTTCGTTTTTTTACTTTTTAGTTTCTTAGTATGTATAGTGTACATCCGGGGTCAAGAGTCACTTCCCTTTTTCAACCAAGCGTGATAAGATTTAGATGCTTCGCCTTCAGGGAAGTACCTAGGTTTTATTAATTAATTAATTAATTTTTTTATATTTATTTTTATATTCTTTTAAGTTCTTATGTCTCGTATCTAGCCTTCACTTTCTTTCTTTTCCTGACGAAGGCCTTGTGGCCGTAACGTAGACTACTTTCTTGTCTTTTGTCCTCGTAAGACGAATCACCTTTTTTCGATTTTTTTTTTCAAACCCATCCATTGTCCACCTCTTACTGCAGTTCCCCTCAACTTCCTCTGTTTTAGTAGTACAAGATTAATATAATTTTCTCCATTCGTGCCAAGATAGTTTATTATAGTGGAACTCGAAGTAGTTAACGTATATTTTTATGGTGTTACTTTGAGATTAGTTTAATTACATCTGTTGTGTACACAGTTTTGTGGTGTTAGATGCCCTTTGAGAGGATGCATCTAACTTTAGGTATTAAGATTTCTTGTGGGCGTAATGCCACCCCTTTGTGCGTAAGGCACTTTGAGACATAAGCGTTTCTTAGTTTGCTCCTTGTGGAGCATGGGGATATCAGTGTGGCTGGGTCCAACAGAAGCCTGTACGAAGCTTTTATATGCTATGGCAGTGGTTTGTTTCTGTAACAATGGGTTTCATTTGATGAGTTCCCAATCTCATCAGTCGGCATATACGACATGCCTCAGAGTGCAGAAACGAATATTGATATGGATCGGCTGCGAGGTATCGTTTATGGCTGTAAATAACGTTTAATACTGTTTGATGCTCATTTTAGTATTATTTAATTATTGTTATGTGTAGAATGGTTTATGAGAGCACGTGGGCTCACTTGGAGATATATATTTCTCTTCTCGCTCCTTATGAAGCATGGGGCTACCAATGTGGCTGACCTCCGCATGAAGCCACCAATGTGTCTGGCCTCCGCATGAATCATTCATATGCTCTTGTAGTAATGGTTTCGGTAGCAATCTGTGTTACATGGTGACTTTGCCAGCCTCATGCACAACATCACACTAGTCTCATTAGACGACATGTATGGGAGTGGATGAGTGTGTAATAGTGGGATGTTTCAGGTAGCGTGGAAGAACGGACTGTTTGGCAGGTGAGAGCACGGTGTTTCTCGTTAATTATTTATTATGATTTTAACTAGTCAGTGCTTTGTTTGCGTTTCAGATGAGCAATTGAGCACTGGTTGTGTGTTTTGTTTCCTTGTTTAATTTATAACGTTTGATTTATGTGCTTCTTGTCGCTGATAGGGTTGTGTGAATAAATACAGCCCTTGCCTTAGAATCAAGAGTTTGATTGCTTTTCGGGTCTGTGGTGATTTACATTGATACACCGATCAAATAGTAATAATATCATTTGTTTATAACGATACAATAATGTAGAAATAAAAATAGTGGAGTTTTGATGCTTCTTCTTCACCCACGCCACCATCGTGTTGATTTTAGCAGACAGTATTGTAGAGTAAATAGTACTATCGTTTCTAATGTCCTTGAAAAACTATTTATTACATTTTGAGACGAAACGCTCATTCGTCTAGAAGGAGTGAGAGAGGAGCGACAGAAAAATGATACACTGTCATGCGTTGGTTTGAAACACAAATTGGCAGCGAACGCGTCGGGTAGGGATAACGTAGGGTAAAATTAAATAGAACAGGTTTGAAACAAATCAAGACGTATGTGGTAAAGTGGGATGGTATAAATATTTATAGGGGACTTAGTGTACTGACTGAGATCAGCTGTGAAGGTATCTTTATCTAATAAGTGTGGTGTATTACAGATAACCTTACTTGCTACCACATTTATACCTCAGTCAGGCTTATTCTGGAATATTGTGATGACTACGTTGAATGTCTAGGGTTATGATAATGGTGAAGTGTAAGTCACAACAACAACAGACAGATAAACACTTTAATTTAATCCACAATACGTTACAACACTGTGACACTCACATACATAGAACACTCTATAAGACTATCTTAAATGAGTCAAGTGTTAAAGTTTAAAAATATATATGTATTAATTCCTTCAAATATTAGATATCCTGATTCAACTACAAAGTGAACCAGGAATCACAATCAAATGTAATCACAAGTTATATGTACACAATTTATAGATAGAATCTTTGTATTGACATATATTATTATTGCAATATGTGTGTAAGTTGTGCTGTAGTACTCTGAGGTAATACTGGCTTTTCAAGCTAGGTGGTTGTGTGTCATCATGACTTCAAGTGTTTGTTTCTCGTGGACATAATATTGGGAAAGTTCACAGTTTCTTTTTATTTGAAACTAATAAATGTCCCTCTAGATTTAAGGTAAAGTCACTGTTAGAGGGGGTATACACAAGATTGAGCTGCTCTGGCCACAGAATCTTAACTTCTGTGTGGGCGGCAGGAAACAGTCTCTTCTGCTCGCTTGCTTCACCGTATTCTTAAGAAACAACACTGGTCGCTATCTTTACCACGGAGTATGCTATCAGCCTCTGGATTCAGCAAAACTCAGACCAGGTGCTGCTTTAATAGTTCAGGACCACTGTCCCTGAAACAAGAAGGTTGTACCTCCTACTTCAGAACTAATTTATAATCTATTTCCACACTGAGCACAATACATAACAAACACCGAGTTCAGCGCGGTAGGCCAACTGTTAGCTTATCATGTAATAACATTCACCAGTATTCCTCTCCTTAATGATTACAACGCCTCTGCAATTTCAGCTGTAATTCCTTCTATACAATAAGATAGGTGTCATAGTACTACTGGCAATCCCATGCAGTTATACTACTCTCCGACAAGTTTTGTTCAGGTTGGAGCAATATCTAGGCTTTGCCTCATGTTTGCTACTGAACCACACACATATACAGACATAAATTATCAATTCACATTCAATTTTCATCTAAAAGATATCAAATATTTCTAGCTTACCACAATTCATGGAAATAATACACAAAATACGTTGACTGGCAATGAGTTATGGCACAATTCCGATCTGCCTCTGTCCCAGGCTTTCATAACAAAAATATGAGCTGGATCTCAACGCACTTGCTTCTCAGTAAGTTTATTTTAAAAATGTGGCACTGAACAGACGCTCCTAATTGACTATATCAAATGGTCTAACCAATAGGACCATGTTTACAAAAGTATTTGAAAAAAGTACCCTTCCTACCGTTTCCCGTAACAACCAAAAATAGTATCTGCAATCGACTAATCATGTTTAGGCTTACATATTCTTCTAGCCAATGAAATCGGATTTAACTTGTTGGCCTATTTCCCGTAAAATAGTGGTTTCAAAACAAGCCACTGAGCAATTATGATTTGGTGCTGTCAGACAACCTCACTATTTTATTTTGGCTATAATTTGTTAATTCCTAGACTATTTGCGTAACACTTAACATATTCTTTGTCAGCAAGTCCTAAGGAACCCAAATATATAAATTTAATGGGGCTAAGTGCCTGCGTTCAAAATATGTATTTTCTTCTACCTCCTGTTCACTTCGATACGATGGGGTGTCATCTGTACTGTCAGGATTTCAGACGTAAAACAGTATAATGTCATGTTTCCTAATAAGCATTAAACATGTTTTTTAAAACCTAACCGTGCATTGGTAGTGTTTTTTATCACTGTCTATTTGAAAAAAAGTTAGTGCTTCATGCCTTTCGCGTTGGGGGTGGCATTAATATTAATCGCGAGACTGTGGAACTATTGCATGCGTTCCTCCTTCTCTCTCTCTCTCTCTCTCTCTCTCTCTCTCTCTCTCTCTCTCTCTCTCTCTCTCTCTTCTAAGCTCGTCTGTCTTTTAGTTACGCAGTGTATAAAATGAAATTAATGCTAGTATTAATCTAGGTCATTAAGCAGTGTGCGTATCTCAAGGTTTTCTAAGAAACACAGTACCGGTTTTATTTTTTTGAAACGCGTGTATGCTGCTGTAGGCTTTACTATCAAACGTGAAAGCGTTACACTATGCAGACGAAGTAGAAAAAGGGGATTTTTGTACGCCATTGTGACAGCACTGGTCTTTTACCATTCTTCTTTCCTTTTATTGAATTAATTCGTTAGGCTTTACCTTTACTTTTTAATTTAGATATGTGGATTTAGAATTTCACGACAAATTCTCCCCACTTAAAACAGACGTTATACGTCAGTCTATAATTCTATATACACATAGAGAAATTTAGGTCTATGCCTGGTGATTTCTTTGATTTTCATCACACGGATGGCGGCTTAGAAAATCTGCATCACCGTTTCGCTAATTTTATTTTGATCATGGATTAATGCAGGTGTGTTATTCAAAGTAGGCACTACTAAAGAAGGTTGCCTCAGACCTCTACAATCCAAGAATCCATTTCAGTTATATTACTGAACAGCGGCAAGTGTTACTGCTTGTCTTAATGCTGCTAAGCAATC
Source organism: Oreohelix idahoensis (assembly GCA_024509875.1). Taxonomy (NCBI): domain Eukaryota; kingdom Metazoa; phylum Mollusca; class Gastropoda; order Stylommatophora; family Oreohelicidae; genus Oreohelix; species Oreohelix idahoensis. Next base: position 194,500 of record JAMPIV010004967.1, read on the forward strand.
AATATTCACCATTTCTCTTCTCTGAATCTGTTCAACGACATGTCCCGAGAATATTAGATGTTCCTCAATTTGTACGTTATGAGGAGTTGATCTATATGGTGATATCTGAGTTGTGTAGTGGATCCAATAATTTCCTGATCAGCCTTAATAAACACTCGGACTATCCTCAATTCAAAAAGGCAACAATGGAGACACTCTGCTCCTCCGAAATGTTCACAGCCAACAATTGGTCTGATCTCAGGCGTGATTGAATGTGGAAACACCCTTCTAATAATATATTTATAATGTTCTATAATATGCCACTCAAATGGAGGCCATATTCACCAACTATAGTTCCGCCTACCGACAATCTGGTGAATTAAGATAATATGTGGGGAAATGAGTTTCTGCATCAGAAATCAATTCGCCCTTAGCATTGCTATAAGATGTGTGGGTTATCTCCATCCAGGTTCCGAACACTACTTCCCCTTGGACGGTGTAGGGTCGGGTGACTACCAATGTCACCGGTGCCATTTTAATGCTAAGTTAATAGCCATAGTGTGAAGCGCTGTGAGCATTTTCCGAATTGCTCACTCGTCCACTGCCCACTGTTCTTCTGTTAACAATTTGTTTCGGTTTTAACTTAGGCGGATCATCTTCAATGTCAATGTCAGCCAGCTCCCTAAATGCGGCTTCAAACTGTTCCTGGGTTGACTGGTCTGAGTTTCTATTTTCTCTGGATGCCCTTCTCAGAGTTGCGAATCTAAATATTTTTGGTGAACACTGTTGGGGGGAAGGTGGATACCTATCCTCTATGTCAACCTTATTATTGTTATTTTCCTTGTTATTGTTAGGCCCATATGTTTCAGAATGCTTGGCTGGCATCTGATTATGATTTTCCCAACTTGGGGACTGTACCTTGCTACATTTTTCACAGGCCCCCACAAATTGTGCAATATCAGCAGCTACTTGGGGCCAGTAGAATTTTTCCGATGTCCTTTGACGGGTGGTCCCATTTCTCTGGTGTCCACCGTCTGGTACAAAATGAGCTTGTGCCATCACTTTTTCCCTGTAGGGGGTTGGCAATACCAATTGTCCCTGTTCTTTGGATCCTACTCTAGCTTTCCTGAAGAGCAGTCCTTCCTTCAAATAAAATTGTCCTTTCTTAGGGTGTGCATGGCTGGTTGGCAATTTACCAAAGCAAGGTTTTAATGTTTTATCTTTTGCCTGGGCCTTTCTCATCTGCTTATGAGAATAAACTAGTGGTGGTTCCTCCTCCGTTCTACTAGGGGTCGACCTGACCTGAAGCATGGCCATTACCACAGGTTTTACAGGGCTTCCTAGAAAAACATATTTGCTTCCTAACACCAGCGGGTAATTAGGGTCGTCACACACGGCTGCTCTAATCACTCCTTCCACGTACCTTGTCTCTACATTGATCTCGGCTACGGGAAGTGTCATGGTGGATATTCCCTTTACGGCCCCTTGTATCTCCACTTTCTCTGTGGTATACTGTTCAGGGTGCACTAGGGTTGCACTCACAACTGAGTCATATTCTAAACCTGAATCGTAAAAGGCACCTAACCTTGGCACCATTACATGTCACTTCTTCACAGATGGGGGGATGTTGAAGATTTATATGATTCTCTGTCAGTTTCTTCTTCCCCTTGTCCACTGTTATCATGCATGCCGCGTGATATGGAGGAACTTTCCTACCACATTCACTAGTATTATGATTATGCATCCTGCATATTAAACAATATTTTCCTTCCTGTCTGAAGGGTTTCCTGTTATCATATTTCCTTTCATTGAATTGTGGGGTTTTATTTTTATATTCATTTCGTGGCCTATCAAACTGGTGCTTACCTTTGTTTTGATCTCTACGATCAAATTCATTAAAGTTTTGTGGTGCCTGATAATTGTCTACCTGTTTCTTTTTATTACCTGATACCTCTGCATGAGCTGCCTGATACCTTTCAGCGACATTTAGTAACTCACCCAGCCTCTCTGCACCTTGTTCCATGAGAAACTTTCTCAGGTCTGGAGCCATGGACTCTCTTAGTTGTTCTATAAGGATCATTTCCTTAAGATCTTGGGTTTTCCTCAGAGAAGTCCATTTCTCCAAGTATGTCTCTAACCGTGCAGAGAACTGGTGATAGGTTTCACCTGACAGTAGTTTAGCATTCCTAAATTTTTTTCTATAAAATTCACCATTCTTTTCATATCTTAACAAAAGAGCCTGCTTTAGCATGTCATAATTTTCCTGATCATCTCTGCTCATTTTGGCAAAACTTCATAAGCTGCCCCACGAAGCCCTTGAGATAACTTTAAGCTCCACCTTTCTCTCTCTAACCCATACGTGGTAGCTAATAATTCATATCTATTTAGATAGCTCTCGATATCATCTTCTTTCTCAACAAAATGATCTAAATGAAAATTCATAGCTGAGGTTGAGGCTCCCTGACTAGCAGTGGCATCAGAGGTAAAGGGACTGGCACCATTTTCAGGAGCATGGCCTTGAAATTCCAACTCCCTAAGTCGTAACTCATGTTCCCTTTGTAATCTTTTATCTTCTGCTTCCCTTTCTGCAGCTAATCGCTTGTCTTCCCTTTCTGCAGCCTGTCTCTTTTCTTCTCTTTCTGCCTCCAATTGTGACTTCTTAGCCTCAGCCTCCAATTGTAACTTCTTAGCCTCAGCCTCCAATGCCCTAGCCTCTTTGTCAGCCTCAATCTGCAACCTCTTAATTTCTTTTCAGCCTCTAACTTTCTTTCAGCCTCTTTTTCTAATCTTTTTTCTTCACGTTCAATATATTTGTCACATTCAGTAGTGACATAGGCAATCATAACTTGCCCGTCCATTCCAAACTCTTTCGCAGTCTGCACAGCAGCAGATTGAAATTTTGCCAAGTCGGCCATTTTCTACCAGGCAAATGTATACACTATTTAACCAAACAATTTTATCTATAAATAATTATCTAAGGACAACCACAGGCACTGAGAGCTCAACCTTATATTTCCACCCAAGAATACCTTTTTAATTTTTATAATTTCCCGCAGTGAATTACTCTCCATATATATGCTAGGGGAAGGTTCAAAATCCCGGGAGCGAGACCCCAATATATGTGGTAAAGTGGGATGTTATAAATATTTATAGGGGACTTAGTGTACTAACTGAGATCAGCTGTGAAGGTGTCTGTATCTAATAAGTGTGGTGTATTACAGATAACCTTACTTGCTACCACATTTATACCTCAGTCAGGCTTATTCTGGAATATTGTGATGACTACGTTGAATGTCTAGGGTTATGATAATGGTGAAGTGTAAGTCACAACAACAACAGACAGATAAACACTTTAATTTAATCCACAATACTTTACAACACTGTGACACTCACATACATAGAACACTCTATAAGACTATCTTAAATGAGTCAAGTGTTAAAGTTTAAAAATATATATGTATTAATTCCTTCAAATATTAGATATCCTGATTCAACTACAAAGTGAACCAGGAATCACAATCAAATGTAATCACAAGTTATATGTACACAATTTATAGATAGAATCTTTGTATTGACATATATTATTATTGCAATATGTGTGTAAGTTGTGCTGTGGTACTCTGAGGTAATACTGGCTTTTCAAGCTAGGTGGTTGTGTGTCATCATGACTTCAAGTGTTTGTTTCTCGTGGACATAATATAGGGAAAGTTCACAGTTTCTTTTTATTTGAAACTAATTGTAGACTATCTATATAGTATAATTATTATTTAGTGGTGTATCGTGACTCTGCAGTGTTACCAGGCATGCTGTAAGGTACTGCTTTCATTCTCCTTACGCAAACCAGTGGCGAATCTGATGGAGGCTCCAGGGGGAGCAAAGGTCAACTCAACCGACGCAGGATTGTATCTAGTGGCCATGTTGATGTAGTGTGAGAGTGGGAAATACGCGAATGGTGTACTGTTCGATGTAGTTGACACTTGATAATGTTTCACTCACACTCTTGTACAAGTCAATGATGTTAGGAACCGCTGTTGACGTTTCTATGCTTTTAATAATGACGCACACACTTGGACAGCACGGAATACAGTCATGAGTATGTTGACATAGCAAATCATTAGGCAGTAGAATAGTAGTACATTTCATGCAGCATTCAATATAAAATAGTCATTCAATGTTCTGGCGGACTATTGCCATATCCCCTAACTGACTGAACGCATCAGTGGGTATGTGTGTGTAGACATACAAAGAGAGTTCACTGGACGAACCTTTTCTTTGGCTAAGTTCTCCAGCTATATATATATTGAATATTTAGGTAACAAAGTTAAACCACGATAGGGGTTTTAATCTTAATGAGATCTCCGTGCCTTTGTCTGAATAATAAGATTCCTGATCCGTTCTCTGGACAGTGATCCACAATGATGACAGGAATACAACATGGCTTCCTTCCCCGAGTTTTCGCTCACTCGCCCAGCGGGAGGATAATCATAAGCCAGAGTTAATTCATAACTTGTATATATAGACTTTCCTAGAGTTTCCATACAGTCCTTTAGTCAGAAGGTTGCTTCATAAAGACATAAGCGCTGATGGAACCTGTCATCTTCATCAATCTATATTTAAACGACCAACGATGCTCGAAAATACGATGTTTCATCTAGGTCTAACCATAAGGAGATCATCAAAGGAAAAAGGGTCTGGCTTTACCTGGAGTCCGAATCTAAACATAATGAAATACATGAGAAGAGTCTCTTACATAATACTCTCGCAGAGACATTCCTTCCTTATGGAAAAATCATCCACAAATCACTTTTAACCTTTAACAGGACCAGCCCTAGAAAACACACACCCGGCCATTACGACCAGCTTCTTCGGAACTCACTACAACTCTCTAGGACAACGGATACCTCCGCCAGAGTTCGGTATAGTCCGACCTTAGCATACGAAGATATACAATATAGGACTGAATCTTCTTGTACTAGACAAGTAATACATATAAATTCAGGCCATAAACATATTGAACAAGATCAATCTATTTTCTGGCCCTAACAAACGAGAACTGACATGACTTCCATATTCATACGCCGAATCAATATCAAGAGAGATCATCCATATAATCAAACGTATAAATCAATCATGGATTATCTCGCTTTCCCAAGGGAAGCATTTTCGTACACAAATAAATACAAATATATATTTTCCCTATTAAATAGACATATCGTATTTTTGTAATCTGTGCATTCAAAAATATGTATGCAACAGATTACCACACCCCCCGGGGAAAAAAAATGGTACATTTTTTTTTTTGAAATACATCCAGGAGCAACATACAATAGGCTCACAACGCACGAATAACAATGCGCAGATGATAAGCATTCCAAACAAATGTAACGCCTAATGTAAGGCTAAGTCGTCATATGGCACGACAAGTGAGAATATATCTCAGGAACCAGAGAAAGTTTTTCCCTGAGTATAAATATTTCCAGAGAGGTGTCACCAACGCATACTACAATACTGGCAATGCCACAATTTCTACACTAGTTTATCCAAAAATTTCATCTTAGGTATTTTAACATCATGATTATCAAAGACGAAAAAACATCCAAAGATCAGCGGTGAATATACATCAATGAACCGCTAAGTAGTGATACAATCAATATATATGATACATTACTTATGTATACACATTTTAACATAGCAAAAAAAAAAACTGTAGCAAAGTTAGACATGTTAGAAATCTCAGGATCTAACAATTAGGAATCATGTGGGCATCTAGACAAAATGTCTGCCATCACATTTTCTGACCCACGGATAGCTCGCACCGAAAAATGAAAAGGTTGAAGAGCAATCGCGTATCGCGTTGATCTCGCGCTCTTCAGATTTTTACTCTGAATAGCAGTAAGAGCTTTCTGGTCAGTTTCCACAATGAAATGCGCGCCAAGAAGAAATCTTTGAAGTTTAAGGATTGACCAAACCATAGCAAATAATTCACGGTCTAGGACCGAGTAATTCTTCTCTGCGGCATTTAGTTTTCGAGAAATATACATCACAGGATGCAGAGTTCCAGAGTACTCTTGCATTAGTGCTGCTCCAATCCCTGTGGATGAAGCGTCACTACGAAGAACAAATGTCTTATCCTTAGTAGGTAATACCAAGATAGGTGAAGTAGAAAACATAGTTTTAACCTTATCTAAAGAGGATTGACATTCTTGAGTCCAATGGACTATATTAGGAGACCCTTTCTTTAGCAAGGAAGAAAGAGGTGACATAATGGAGGACAGATTCGGAATGAATCGTCCATAAAATTGTATTAGACCTAAGAGACTTCGCACTTGCTTTTTAGTCTTAGGAATCGAAATGTTAAGTATCTTACTTGTATTATGGTCTTCTGTTTTTAGGAAACCATGACCAACACGGTGACCTAAGAAAGATATTTCGCTAAAACCAATACACGCTTTCGATGGTTTCGCTGTCAGGTTATGCTCGCGTAGGATAGACAATAGTTCATTTAACCCGTTATAGTGATCTTTCCAAGTATCACTGAAAAGACAGATGTCATCAAGATATGCAATGACATCTGAGCGATGAGATAGGATTCGACGCATCATGCGTACGAATGTTGCAGGGGCGTTCATAAGGCCGAAAGGCATGAAATTCCATTGGAATAGACCCCTAGGTGTCGAAAAAGCAGTAAACGGCTTGGCGTGTTCGGATAGTGGAACTTGCCAATATCCCTTAGACAAATCAAGTTTAGTGAAGAAATGAGATTTCGATAGTCTTGTAAGTAGCTCTTCTAGTAAAGGCATAGGTTCAGCATCAAATTTCGTCACTTGGTTCAATTTGCGATAATCAACGCAAAGACGTATGTTATTGTCTTTTTCCGTACAATAACCATCGGCGAAGAATATGCTGATGTGGATGGTTCAATTATTTTTAAATCTATCAACTCATCCAACTCTTTCTCAACCTGTGCTTGAAAATGTATCGGGATAGGATACGGTCTGACCCTTATAGGATTATGGTCAGTAAGAATAATGTCATGTTCAATGACATCAGTTTGATCAGGAATGTCAGTAAGGACATCCTGAAATTGTTGTAACATAGTAGAAACTTGTTTCTGTTCTCCTGGAGATAATTCGGGAGAAATCGCAACATCTTTCCATGATTCATTAGAATGAAGAGGAATCATCGGAAAAGGAAGATTCACATCCGAGAAACTCGTTTCCTCATCCTGTATTACTGACAGTGATGAGTAATGCCCATGTTGGACTGGAGAATCGTCCGTTGCCTGGAAAACAGGTTGTAAATAATCCGGACGTTCATGGAATTCCGTAAGCATGTTGATGTGGAAGGTTTTATGCTTCCCATCAATATCGACAATATAGTCGACATCGGAAACTTTTGATATTACATCATATGGACCTTTCCAAGAAATAAGAAGTCTGTTTTCCCTACAAGGTAGTAAGACAAATGCTTTGTCTCCTGGACAAAGTTGTCGTAAGCATCTCTTCTTATTGGCAAATTGCCTTGCCTTCTGTTTGGCAAATTCAGAAGAAGCAGTTGCCAATTTGCATGCTTCAATAATCTTAAGTCTAAGCGCAATGACATATTCGTAAGAGGATTTTGTGTCATCGACAATATTATCAGCAGTTATGAGATCATGAAGTAAGGACATAGGACCTCGCGGTTTCGCGCCAAAGACAAGTTCAAAGGGAGAAAATCCTGTATGTTCGTTGGCGACCTCTCTATATGCAAAGAGAGCCGCGGGTAAAACTCTGTCCCAATCCTGAGGATGATCTTCAGTTATCTTACCTAATAGGTTTTTGAGAGTCCTATTCAGACGTTCTACCATCCCATTAGACATAGGATGATAAATACTACTTAAAGATCTCTCTATCTTAAGAGTCGACATTACTTGAGACATAGTATCCGATATGAGTTGGGTACCATGGTCCGATAATATTTCTGCTGGAAATCCCAGACGAGAAAATATTAACCAAAGAGCATCTGCAATATCAGCAGTAGTTATGCTCTTTAGAGGAACAGCCTCTGGCCAACGTGTGCACATATCAACACACGTCAAGATAAATTGGTGTCCTCTAGCAGACTTTATTTTAAATGGACCGATGATGTCTATCGCCATCTTTTGAAATGGTCGAATTGGAATATCTGCAGCCTGAATAGGTGCAGCATGGCGTGGACCTTTGGATTTAACTTCTTGACATACCTTACAAGATCGACAATAGATCCGTATGTCCTTGTTCACAAAAGGCCAAATAAAAGACGCAAGAACTCTAGATTTAGTATGGGAAAACCCATATGCCCAGCACACTGAGAATCATGAGTGTGCTGTAAGATTTTAACTCTCATATTTTTGGGCACTAGAATTTGAGAATGAGCGGACTTAGCGGAGTCTTGTACCATACGCACAAGTACGCCATTCTTCATCGTAATCCAAGATTTACGATTTGTGTCTTTATTCAGATCACCTTTTGTTGCTAGCGTAAAGAATTTTTTAAGAGTAGGATCATCTTCCTGCTGTTTCATAAATGAATCACGAGAAATTTCCAAGGGATCATCTTGGATCTGCGCATCATTATCTTCAGAAGGCGAAGATTGCGGCATGTGAAGAGCTTGAGCCCTAGTAACTACTGCATTAGCAGTTTGCATATTCCTATTTTCCCAATCAACAATTTGTTGCGGAGTGCATTCTTTCACTCCATGAATGCGACCGATTATAAGATCAGCGATCGGATTCGGGAGAAGACATGCGTGCACATCTCCTGTAAAGAAGGGAGTAGCAATGTTAACAATGGTAGTAGAGTACTTCTCAAATGTGCCACCAAATGTTACGCATTTGATTACTTTGCCAGTGGCTCGAGAAGGATCTATGAGTGACTGCCTCACTCCAATGGTTGTGCACCCGGAATCGAAAAGAATTGAGACCGGAGTACCATCTACTAGACCTCTATTCAAGACAAGAGCACCTCTTTCATCATGCGCGACTGACGCAGGAAGAGCAGGAAGAGGATGACCACATCTTAAAGTAGAAACCGTGGTTGGATCGAATAACGTTTTGCATTGGGAGCACTGAGATGCTCTACTAAAATCAAAAGCAGAACATCCTACATTACTAGAGTCTTTCTTATCATTATTTTGATTACCGGCTTCATTGAACTCTTGTTGTGCAGAGTGAGCCTGGTAATGAGATTTATGTCTTCTGTATTGTGATCTACCTCGATTATTATAACCTCTAAAGTTATTATTATTTCCTCTGTTATAACTCCTTTTTGGGTTTGGATCATAATATTCATGATCATAATCATCATGTTCATTATAATGAGTATCCCTGTAATGTTGGTTTTGTTGTTTCCATGACGAACTTGGGTAGTTCCTATAGTTACTCCCTTTTCGGAAATTTCTATAATTATGGGCACCCCTGTGTCGAGGACTGTCAGCCCGATTCCAGGTCTTCGAAGAAGAACCCTGATTTGAGTGGTTACCTTGGTTTTGATAACTATTCCAATTAACCTTTTTGTGAGATTTATCTTGAGCTCCTTGGGACTTGTGTGAGTAATTATTATTGTATTGAGTTGCTGACGCAACTGGCATACCCTCTTTAATGTTAGTGTTGCTTAGAATCATGTCAGGGTGTGCCGTGGCATATTGGTCACAATATTCTTCCATTTGTTTTAATGTACTTGGTTTACGCTCACGTAAAAATTCTAGAAATGGTTTATTCACCGAAGACATGATCTTGTCTCTGAGTAATAAATCCGTAAGAGCCTCAAATGTATTCTGTTTTTTTTTGGATAATTCAATCCAACGTGAAAATGTAAGACGTGCATTTGCAATGAATTCTGAGAATTCTACACCTGTCTCAGGTCTCATTGTTTTAAACAAAAGACGGTAACCTTCCTCTGACAACTGATACTTCCTTATCAAGGCTGACCTGATAACATCATAGTTATCCTTGTCGGCCTCTTCAACCAACCATAACTTATTCAGAGAATCACCTTTTAGATTTTCAGACAACTGATTCACATACTGTGATTTATCTACATTATGAGCTCGACAAGCACGTTCAAATCTCTCAAGCCAGAATGTTATATCGTCACTGGCAGAGTTGAACGCTGGCACCTTGACCTTGTAAGTAAAGGGTTTACCATTACCACTAGATGCTTGATTAACATTACTCATATTAGTTAACCTTAATTTCTCTAACTCAAATTCATGTTCTCTTATTGCTTTTCTCTCCTCAGCTTCTCTGTCCAATCTTTTCTGTTCAGTTTCTCTGTCTAATCTTTTCTGTTCAGTTTCTCTGTCTATTCTTTTTTGTTCTGCCTCAAATCTCCTTTCCTCCACCTGCATCTGCAATTTCTTTTGTTCAGCAGCAGCATCAGCTTCTCTGTCTAGTCTTTTTTGTTCAGCATCAGCAGCAGCTTTTCTCTCCTCAGCAGCAGCTTCTAATTTTTTTCTTCTATTTGAAGTTTTTTCTCCTCAGCAGCAGCTTTTCTCTCCTCAGCTTGCATCTGCAATCTGAAATTCTCAGCATCTATCTTCTTTTGTTCAACTTCTGCTTTCCATTTATTCTCATCTTTTTATTTTTTCTCTTCCGATTTTAATGCAATAGCAAATTGAGCAGTTGTCCATTCTTCTAATTCTTTCCCAGTCATATCAAGGGACTTCCCTTGTGCAATAAAGTAATCTAAACTAGACATCTTGTCTAATGAGATCAGTAACCTGAAATAATAAAATAATTACCCTATTCCACTTCAATGGGAGGCAAGTCTGTACTATAGACTTGTATAGTCACTTCACTCTATTTTACTCTCTTAGTATTATTCAAAGACCTTGTACCAACCTCACTGGGAAGAAGTCTCTAAATAAGTATCACTTTACCACAACACTGTGTGAAACAAGTCTCTAATAAAGAGCTTATATAATCACCTTTATAATCTAAGTACTCTATAGTATCAATAGTGTATGATTATATATATATTTCCAAGTAATGCAACCACAAGTTTATAATAAGTTGAATAATCAGCTCACAATCACAATCTCTGTGTGAGACAAACCTTATATGGTTATCTTGTTTATAATATAACAAATGATAACCTGAGTACCTGTGGAAACAATATCTGTATAACCCAATCACTGTGGGCGACAAGCCTTACAAAGGTCTTGTATACTTCCTTAATGTAATCAATGATCACTTGAGTACCTGTGGAAAATAATATTTTCTATCCCAATCACTGTGGGAGACAAGCCTTACAAAGTTCTTGTACACTTTCTTTTATAACCATAATAATCGTAAAGTACTGATCTGTACTATAATGTAAGTGTATTCAACTATACCTCATATATCATCTGTCAACTAAAGACATTAACAAGGACAAACAAGAAAAGACAATATGAAAACAATTGCAGAAATCAAATAGATTAAATAGGAAACTAAAGTAAACAGTCACAGAATCTGTGATGATAACTGCAATAGAACTAAACAAAACAAATGACGCTACAGTGTGTAGATATAAATTGTGTATAGAACTTAAAGATAGCAAAGGGTAGGCCTACAAATACAAACAAACCAAAACAAAACTAAAGAACAGAAAAAATATTACAAAAACAAATATGAACACAGTCATCACAGCTAACAGAAATAGCAGCAACTTGTTGCTAACAAATTTCCAATTAAGAAAATTTGTACCTATGGAACACTAGTACCAGACCAATGTCACTCGGTATACCTTGTACTAGTCACACAGAACATAAACTAATTTAATACATAACAAATAACATGTAAACATAAATAGCATAAATGCATATATAATATGATTAAATAATATGGCAATGTGATGTGAATATAGTGTTGCAGAAAGAATGTGTTGCAGAGAAGGCTTAGCTTTTAATCAAAATAGCTTGCAACTTTATTAAATACTAGGTTTGTTTCTAAACTATTACAGTGTTCAATTTCTTTGAGCACAATAGAAGATCCAACGATGAATTAAATGCTCTTCTCTGTCTATCAACATTGCTCTTCTACTTCAGAAGGATAAACAATCACTACAAGTTAGAACACTGTACTGCGCAAAATGTCAACAAGTGCTGACCCAGATACCGTTACACTTGTCAGAACAGGTCAAGCTGACATCGACTGTATAGTTGTTCTATTGGTGTTGATGTGTGTGACATTTGGCCAAAATAAATGTTCTTGAAACACTAGGTGACTTCCACTTTCAAGACTGCGAAGGCTGGACCCAGGAAACTGGCCTACCACTGTAGACTACTGTATAGTATAATTATTATTTAGTGGTGTATCGTGACTCTGCAGTGTTACCAGGCATGCTGTAAGGTACTGCTTTCATTCTCCTTACGCAAACTAGTGGCGAATCTAATGGAGGCTCCAGGGGGAGCAAAGGTCAACTCAACCGACGCAGGATTGTATCTAGTGGCCATGTTGATGTAGTGTGAGAGTGGGAAATACGCGAATGGTGTACTGTTCGATGTAGTTGACACTTGATAATGTTTCACTCACACTCTTGTACAAGTCAATGATGTTAGGAACCGCTGTTGACGTTTCTATGCTTTTAATAATGACGCACACACTTGGACAGCACGGAATACAGTCATGAGTATGTTGACATAGCAAATCATTAGGCAGTAGAATAGTAGTACATTTCATGCAGCATTCAATATAAAATAGTCATTCAATGTTCTGGCGGACTGTTGCCATATCCCCTAACTGACTGAACGCATCAGTGGGTATGTGTGTGTAGACATACAAAGAGAGTTCACTGGACGAACCTTTTCTTTGGCTAAGTTCTCCAGCTATATATATTGAATATTTAGGTAACAAAGTTAAACCACGATAGGGGTTTTAATCTTAATGAGATCTCCGTGCCACTGTCTGAATAATACGATTCCTGATCCGTTCTCTGGACAGTGATCTATAATGATGACAGGAATACAACATGACTTCCTTCCCTGAGTTTTCGCTCACTCGCCCAGCTGGAGGATAATCATAAGCCAGAGTTAATTCATAACTTGTATATATAGACTTTCCTAGAGTTTCCATACAGTCCCTTAGTCAGAAGGTTGCTTCATAAAGACATAAGCGCTGATGGAACCTGTCATCTTCATCAATCTATATTTAAACGACCAACGATGCTCGAAAATACGATGTTTCATCTAGGTCTAACCACAAGGAGATCATCAAAGGAAAAAAAGGTCTGGCTTTACCTGGAGTCCGAATCTAAACATAATGAAAATACATGAGAAGAGTCTCTGACATAATACTCTCGCAGGAGACATTCCTTCCTTATGGAAAAATCATCCACAAATCACTTTTAAACCTTTAACAGGACCCAGCCTAGAAAACACACACCCGGCATTACGACCAGCTTTCTTCGGAACTCACTACAACTCTCTAGGGCAATGGATACCTCCGCCAGAGAGTTCGGTATAGTCCGACCTTAGCATACGAAGATATAACATTATAGGACTGAATCTTCTTGTACTAGACAAGTAATACATATAAAGTCAGGCCATAAACATATTGAACAAGATCAATCGATTTTCTGGCCCTAACAATCGAGAACTGACATGACTTCCATATTCATACGCCGAATCAATATCAAGAGAGATCATCCATATAATCAAACGTATAAATCAATCATGGATTATCTCGCTTTCCAAGGGAAGCATTTTTTCGTACACAAAATAAATACAAATATATATTTTCCCTATTTAAAATAGACATATCGTATTTTTGTAATCCGTGCATTCAAAAATATGTATGCAACACTAATAAATGTCCCTCTAGATTTAAGGTAAAGTCACTGTTAGAGGGGGTATACACAAGATTGAGCTGCTCTGGCCACAAAATTTAACTTTCTGTGTGGGCGGCAGGAAACAGTCTCTTCTGCTCGCTTGCTTCACCGTATTCTTAAGAAACAAACATGGTCGCTATTTTTACAAGGAGTATGTGTTACGCACAAATAATTACTTTTTCCAAAGTCTTTGTATGATCATTTTTCGTATGTATGATCATTTTTTGACTGAAAGGTGTATTATGTTTTTTACAGTCAAAGGGACATAACCCGAGATATCGAGACTACAATTTTTTTATGAGTTTGCCTTCTCTTGTATAGAGACACGTTCGGTCTATAATTTCTTGAACGAAGCGTGACCATATCTCCTTATTTGGTAGTATCAGTCAACTGTTGTAGATGTCTGAAACCTGTCTTAACGCTTCTGTTCATGACCATAAAAGGCGCGACTGTGTAAGACTTTTATCTCGAATGTTCTTAGAATCGTCTTATGTGAGCGGCGACTCAGATATTGGAGTTCTGCGCATGTCAAAACTGGTAGTTCGTTTGGTGTGTTTCGCCCAGCTCGGGAGTTTAGAAATGGTCTGAGCAGCGAGCGGACGCAATGTGCGTCTTGTGATTTTCTGAGGGAAATACATTGTCTTTGTGAGTTAGTTAGCTAACTAGACGATTTCCCAGTATTATTCAAGCCTGCCTGGAGGCATATGTTCGTGGTTGATTTCCGAAGAAAGGTAATTCCTCTTGTATTGAACTTGATGCTATCATCTAGAAGTTCGTCATTGTGTGGCTCCTTGCTCGCCTGTGTGATTCAAAATGGAGAGGTACTTTGACTAGGATTTTCGCCCCCGGTATCTTTATACCTGAACTAGTTATATATATATGGGTCGCTCTAGACCAACAAGACTATTGTCTGTGTTCCAGGATTCGTTATATCAGAGATCACGTCCAAGTCAGATGGTTAGACTTAGGAAGGTTATAAAGGTCGGTTTGACCTGTATTCCGTGTATGCTATTCACGTGCAGACAGTAAACGGACTTATTGTATACATCTGTTCTGCTAGCATCAGGAAGGGAGCATTTATTATTGTCTATGAACATTGATGATCTGCAGCTGACACTGTTGCAGAAGTTATATGTATGAACCTTAGGCACCCAGATCTGTGGGGCCTTAATAATATATATATTATATATGATATAAAATATATATATATATATCTATAAATATATATATATATATATATATATATATATATATATATATTCTAAACTATATATAAATATATATATATATATATATATATATATAATATATATATATATTATATATATACAGCTTCATGAACCAGAAACTTTATGAGAATCGAATATACAGAATGCTATCCTGTTTACAAATAGAACTTACATTGAGTAATCTGAAAATCCTACAGTGACTATCAGCTAAATAATATTGTTGAATGAAGTCCAGACATTCCTTTGAACTGTAGTATGGGTTTATAACGGAGCTAACGTACCTGGCCCATTTTTGGCGCACCATTATCATTTTTGGTGGCCAACTTGTTGGTTTACTCTTGCTACCAGCTATCAAGGGGGTCCCCAACAAACCCAGGACAACATCATCATCAAGCTCCTCCAACATTACAGTTTCAACTCATCACCTCAAGTTGTTTGATTGAAAGATTTTTTAAAGTACCCGGCGTTGCTGAAAGTTTGGAAATTGTTTCAAAAATAACACCGGCGGTTGCTCGTCAAAGTTGGCAGTTTTCCTACGATAAGAAGGAACAAGTGCCGAGCAAATCGGATTCCTGATCTGTTAGGAAGAAAGGACAAGTGCCGTAACAAGCTGTTTCGCGGATTGAGAAGGTCAAGGTGTGCTCAAGTCAATTCAGAAGGTCAAGTTCAGAGGCTGTTATTCTGTCAGCACTCATTTCCGTCGATCCGTGGCAGTATATGAGACAGATATGGACAACGTTTTAATCATTGTCCTAAGAAGCTGATCACATCCTGTTTTCTGATACTGTGCTACGTGTGGATTCAAGAAGTTAAGTGGCCGTGTTCAGTCTATTTCAACTGTGGCCCTTATGTTCTAACTGAGCCAACTGTACTCTCAGATTGAGGTCACAATGTTTCCAGATTGTAGATGTTAAGATGTTATTTGTAATTTGGAGGAAAAAAAATAAAAAAAAAAAAAGAAAAAAAAAAAATAAATATATACAAACAGA